>OVAN01008134.1:0-18610 GCA_900406275.1 Anastatica hierochuntica | reverse complement strand
ATGTGGAGGTTAGATCTGTTGTCTCTCACTTATTTCACACCTGGGCTAAGAAACAAGCATTCCAGGAGTCGAAGAGGCTGATTGACAAAGTGAGTATCGCATACTCTGCAACAGTTCTCGATTAACTAATGTATGCGGCGAGCAATGTTCCTAACTTGCCTTTCATGTCAATGTTTTTGTACACATAGGTAAGGTTTGTGATTGGTGAACGTCTGGCCATCAAGAAGAACAAACACAAGGTTGTATACTAAACCATACAGAGCGTTGGCATATTGTTTGGTGACTAACTGGCTGCTGCATTATTTTGTTAGGATGTTTTGCGAGCACTGAAATCATCATTGACTTCCGAAGAAGCGTTCCAATATGCAGAACATGTAAGCCTAGTATCCTTAAAACACTTTCACTCGCATAAAATGAAAAGTAAGATTGTTGTGCTCGTGTTCCTCTGTACTATGGGAATTTTCAGGTACTTAGGTGGGAACAACTTCCTGCAGACACTCGGGCTCATATAGTGCGCGAGAAGCAGGTAATATATATCTCTGGTTTGAGAAAGCAAGAAGTTATATATGTCAACAACTCACTCCTTTAAAACCTGTAAAACTTTTCTGTTCAGGAGCATTTCCAAAAGCTGAGAATTGAAAACTCAATGAGCACTTCAGAAGCAACAAGCAAACAGGTAAAAAACACCGTATCAATCATTTCATCTGACGCATTGTATTTATACAATGCTTAGTCAAGCTTACTACATTTCAGTGAAACCAAATATTGAAAGATGAGACACTTTTTCAAAATGGCAGATTGCATTTTTGCATAGCCTAGGATGCACGGTCGTTCCAACATCGCGTCTCCATGCGTCGCGCTTGATTGAACAGTATAAATCTTTGTGAGATTCTTGATATATATGTACATAGTCTCAATATGAACAAAAGGAGACCGGAAATGATCTCGATTTCCTCTTTCTTGTGATTAGGGTCGAATCTATAGTAAAGATTTGGAGACCATTACATTTTTGTAATCATCTTTCTTGTTAGCCACACATAAAGGGGGAGACAATGAAGAGCTTTTGGAAAGAATGTGTTAACACTTTTAAAACACCAATCTGTCAGAGTTTTATGAAAGAATGTAATCAATGGAAGAATGCTTTTAACTTATACGGATTCGTCTTCCCGCTCTATTTTTTGTTCTACTTTCTTAACTCTAATCTTCTCCTCGAGTAACTCTAAGTCGAGTTCATACATTCTGTTTAGAGCCTTCATGTTCTCTACCATCTCGTGCAGTGTTGCTCTGCTCTTGCACCCATCACCACATCTCAAATGTTGCACTGGACCATCCAGTATCTTCTTCACTATAGATTTGACTAGACGCTTTACTGCAACTCTCGTCTTCTCGTCCATGTCTTTTCCACGTTTCGTCGACATGAAAGTTTCAACCGCATCAGTTCTGATTCTATCTACTTTTCCTACTAATTTCCTGATTGTTAAACTCGCCTGCAGCGAATCCCTCCATGCTTCAAACTTTTTCAAGTCCTCTGTTATTATACCCTGAGCTTCAATTGCTTTACGCGCCCTTTCATCTTTATTGGCAGCAACTACCTCCTTAAGGTCATCAACGTTGTAAACTTGTGCCCCGTCTAATTCAGCAACGCAAGACCCAACGTTTCTAGGAACAGAGATATCAACAAAGAGCCTTGTAGCAGGAGGGAGAATCTCAACGTGCTCCTTCAAAAACAGCGGAATCTCAGATGCCGTGCTAGTAAAGATTACATTGGCTTCTGCAGCGCAGGCTAGCATCTCATCAAGGGGTTTATAAATAATCTCAACGCCAAGCGGCATCTCCTCACGGATAGCTGCAACTTTCTCTTCGCTTCGGTTCACAACCACAATTTGAGTGCAACCTTTAGCAACCAGGTGCTTGATTACAAGCTTCCCCATCTTTCCTGCTCCAATTACCAACATCTTAGGAGCAGATGATGATGCATATCCTGAAAGCTTTGTGAGAGAAAGTTCAACGGCAGCAGAGCTCACGGAAGCAGCCCCAGTAGCAATATTTGTATCTGTTCTAACACGCTTTCCAGCCGAGATTGCGTTGTCAAATAGCATATGCATAATTCTCCCAAGCCCGTTGCCTGCATTTTCTTTACCTCTTTGACCAGCTTTTTTAACCTGTGCAAGTATCTGACCTTCTCCTAGGACAAGAGAGTCAAGACCAGCTGAGACTTGAAAAAGATGTTGGGAGGCGTCGTTGTTGTACAACAGAAACCAGTGGTGACGTATCTCCGAAACCGGGATTCCACTTCTCTTAGACATCCATTCAGCGACTTCTTTGACACCGCGGTGGCGAGATAGAGCCAAAACATAAATCTCCATCCGGTTGCAGGTACTGAGTACAGCAGCTTCTTCGATATGATTCAAGCGGCACAATTCGGCTATAGCTCGTGACCATTCACCTTCTGGAATGGCAAGCTTCTCACGCATCTCTAGAGGAGCTGTGTGATAGCTAAGCCCAATCATCACAATGCTGCTTCTCTCCCTTGTGTATCCTGTGAGTAAAACAGAAAGCTATAAACTTTAAGCAATCTCCTCAACAAAATCTAAACAAAATCATCAGAATATTGAAGTATCCATCTTTTTTAGCTATCAAGATTCAAAGAAGCATATTAACGAAAACCCAAATCACGAATCTCAAATGCAATCAGAAAGAGGTTCGTACTGTCAATTGCAGAACTCTTTAGCTGATCCAGAGCCGAGACGTTGGGTGTCTCAGACCCAGACTCAGACCCAGAAAGCTCGCAACGCGCTTTCTGGAACAGACCTCTCCTCCTTGACCCATTGTTCATCGAGAGAGAACGAATCTCGATCAGATCCAACGGCGTCGGAGAAGAAGACGGATTATGATGATCCAGCTTCGGGGTAACGACGAAGGCACTAGAAACCGCCATAGCTTTTGAGATTACAAGCAGTTTCTCTAACACACACGGATCCTAGAGATCAGCAATCGAGAGCAGATCAAAGAGTGACCATGATTCGATTTTGATTAACAAGAGAGAATCAATGATGATGAATCCAAATTTGAAAACATCAGTTCCTTGAAATTTAAATGGGCCTAATATATTATTTATGGACCTTAATACCAAATAATGGTTAAGGCCCGGTTTAGAACGAATTCACAAAAGGCCTAAACCGAAATGTTTGCTTTTGGGTTTTAGTTATGTTCGGTCCAATGCCAACAGACAAACAAAAGAAACCAAAACGTGTCTTCAAACAGAGCCCTCTCATTAACACATGCAGTGGCTGCATGGTGATGCCATTAACACGTGTCGTACTAATGCATGATGACACCATTTACACGTGACTCTTGTTCCCTTTCTTCAAATAGTTTAAACAAATTTTAACACTCCTTACCTTATGCCTTACTCCAAAATATAAACACATCTCTCTCATTTACTAAGTCAACAAGAAGAAGAGGAACAAGAAACAACATGACGGATACAGCTAGAACCCATCACGATATCACTAGCAGAGACCAGTACCCGATGTTGGGTCGGGACCGAGACCAATACTCGATGATGGGTCGTGACCAGTACAGAGACCAGTATGGTCAGATGTCTAGCCGTGGTGACTACTCTAAGTCTAGACAGATAGCCAAAGCTGTAACTGCTGTCACGGCTGGTGGATCTCTCCTTGTTCTCTCTAGCCTCACACTTGTTGGAACAGTCATTGCTTTGACCGTTGCAACTCCTTTGCTTGTTATCTTTAGCCCAATCCTCGTCCCGGCACTCATCACTGCGGCGACGCTCATCACCGGGTTTCTTTCGTCTGGTGGGTTTGGCATTGCTGCTATTACTGTCTTCTCTTGGATCTATAGGTAAGAATACATTATGATTTTATCGTAGATTTTGTACATTATAGTTATGTTTTTATGCATGCATGTGTTGAGCTAGTAGCTTCGGATCATAAGGACTATATATGTAATGTTACGTTGATTTTTTGGGTAAAAATGTTAAGCTAAATTGCAACATTTAGCTAGGGAAATGGCTTGTAACCTTGGTGGTAGTTTTGGAACATTCGACGCAAAAGTTGTATTCGTTAATGCATGTGTGCCGTTATGAATAGGTACGCAACGGGAGAGCATCCACAAGGATCAGACAAGCTTGACAGTGCAAGGATGAAGATAGGAAGCAAAGCTCAAGACATGAAAGACAGAGCTCAATACTACGGGCAGCAACTTACAGGCGGCGAGCATGACCGTGACCGTACTCGTGTGGGTCAGCATGCTACTTAAATATACCACACTGGCTATAGTCACGGTCAAGTAACTCCGATGTCGTGGAGTATGGGTCACGAGGAACAAGGTGTAATAGCCGATTCCATGTTTCTATCTTTTTGTTATAAATAATGCTTTAGTATGTACGTGTCTATGTCAATGCATGGTACCTTCTCGTTTTTTTTTGTTTCACTTATTGTAATTTGTGTTGTACTTTTATTTGGTTTTGTTTTGTAAGTGGGAAGAGTCTTGCTTTGTGAAACTTTGATCTAATTCTAGTCCTCTTATCGTATGATGTTGATTCTACGATACATTCCTTTTAGAATCACAAAACAAAATTCACTTTGAAAGAAAGAATCAAAAGGATGAAGAACATCTTGCCGTTTAGATAAACACAAACGCCTCAAAGTTTTGGCTTATTGATGAAAAACATTGGTCAACAACGTGTATTATAAAAACTAAACTTAAGCAAACGTAATTAAACCCAAACGAAATTGAGTTGATGAGGCCCACACGCTATCACTCTTTTTCATTATTTCGTTAACATTTAACCACTTTATTAAGCAACTCTCTTTTTTTTGTTTTTGTTATCAACAAATAAACGTAATATTATTATTTATTTTGTTTCCATTTATCAAAACGGTTATTCATTTATCAAAAAGAAAAAACGGTTATTTATTTCAGTGTATGTAATTATAGTGCAATAGGAAACAGAGTAATGGATATAAACGTGTCGTGAAGAAGAAGGATCAAAGCAAAGCAAATGAAGAAAGTCATATATATATTCTGAAAAAATCTTTTTTAAAAAAGCCATTTTTGCATTAAATAATCTTATCCTTCATCGTCTCCTCGATACAATCGCACACAAACATTTCTGCTTGCTCTTTATAATTTGATCGACTCGGTTTCCACCGAAAGACAGAGCTCACCGAGTTAACTTACCAATCTTGTCGGAGTAAAAACCATTTTTGATCGTTTCTCATGTTTGGTGGAGGAAGAGGGCCTATGGGCGGCGGCGGAGGGATGTTACGCGCGGCCAGTCGTGTGATGACGAGGACCGGAGTTGCTAACGGCGGTGGTATTCAAGATCCTTTTACTTCATCATCGTCTTCTTCTCCGGCTGGAAACGGCTCTGTTTCACATAACGGATGTGCCCAGAAACTTGGATCTTCTTCCGTCTCGAACAATCTTACGATTTCGGCGGCTTCAGGGTCAACGTTGAATCTTCCGGTGGCTGCAACCACCGTATGGAGCGGCGGCGGCGGCGGCGGCGGCGCTTTTCCGTTTGTCAATTCCGGTTTCTATGATGACTTTGAATGGGTTTCGGAAGAAGGATACGAAGAAGAAGATGACTCTGTTTTTGGCTCTGTTCCTTCTGTTGATGAAGTCCACAACGCTGTCTCTGCTCTCCACCAGTAAATCCATTTCTTAATCTTCTCCTCCATTACACTTTGAAACCATGTTTGTGTGTGTGTTTGAGCTTTGAAACTTCCATTAATGACTCAAAGTTTTAAACTTTTTCGATTCTGATTATGATGGAATTGTCTTGATCTGATGATTGAAAACATCTTTCAACTGTTTCTATTGTTTGTTAGTTTGTAGTAATGATTTGTCTCTTGTATGTTTAGTTCTGTTACCATGTTGGAGTAACTGTTTGAGTCTTGTTACTTTGAAGGGTATTCGAAAGTGGTTCGTATTCTCAGCTGGTTAGAGACAGATACGAGTACTATCCTGAAGCCGGAGATGGAATGGTTCATCAAGTTCCTTCTTTTGGGTCTGATTTGGACTGGATGGAGCCTTCAATGCAACTATGCCATTCAAGAATCTTGCAGCCTCATCATGCTTATGATCAGGTTTACAATGCTTTTGATCTACTACGAACCGAACCAGCTGTTCAGGTGATCTTCTTTTGTTGTTACATTGAATCTTGATGTCAGTCACTTTGGTTAAATGACATTTTATGACATGTTATGCAGAGGATGGTGATATCATTGTCATCTGACAAAGCAGTTTGGGAGGCGGTGATGAACAACCAAGTGGTGCGAGAGATTAGGGAGTTGTACAACAATGACATAAGTGAAGGTACATGGAGAAAAGAATGTTAGTCTTTCTCATTTGACATAATGGTCAAGCCACTTATTGCCTTGTTCGGTTTTCTTATAAACAGATGAGGCGGGTTCGGATGACGCTCCCAGGAAGAGTAATGCAGCCATGGATTTCATAAGATGGGTATTTGATAACACAATGGTTAAGGCTACTGAAGTGTTTGAGAAGATAACAAAGGTTGTGACCGAGCTTTTTGGTAGTCACAATGGTGTTAACAAAAAGGGGAAAGATGATGTTAAATTCAACAATTGGCTCGAGGAAAAGCTGAGGACTTCGGTACTTCTCTCCATAGTAGTCCTGCTGGTCGTGATGGTTTCGCGAGCCTGCAACAGGTCCTGATCCGTTTCAAATTTGTCGACAACACATTTAGTTTTTTCGTTTCTTGGACACTGCTTGTTAGTTCTTTCAGGTCATATTTGTTGTTTCTTTTGGTTTTCTGCGTCGTTGTTGGCATTTTTAGACGATTTACGCGGTTCTGTTTTCTAGCATAACAACTTTAAATGTTTCTCAAATGTTAAAAGAGTTTTATTTTCACTCCAGTCACTGAATCTCTCACAAGGGAAAATGCAGAAGGAAGAGTGTGTACGATCATGGTTTTACAGATTAGCTCGTAGATACAGAATCTAAGAGGACAATATGAACAACAGAACTGGCTATGTCTACGACTTTCACTTGTGTATTTTCATGTCTGAAGCGGAGTTCAGAAGAGACTCGACATCGGGAGTAACAGTCGCAAACTTTGCTGAAGAACCAACGAGACAGCATTTTCTCCCTTTGGTGTCGATTGCAGCCACATCATTATGGCATTCAGCATCCGGGCCTGGCAAGACCTGCGTTTAAGCAGAGTCGATTCAAACACAACTTCGAATATGCGTGTGCTCATATATAAAGACACGGTGAAAGAAGCGTTTGATACTCTTCCAAAGGTAAACATTGATGTGAACGAAATGACTTACATCGAAGAGGACATCTCCAAGTTTCAGCTTGACAGTGCCGCTCTTGTAGACTAGCATTTTTCCCATGAAACCTTCTGGTAAACCTTCAAAAGGGTTGTTTCTCGTTGAACTGTTGTCCGGTACTTGTCTCTTGGTGTTTGCTCCTGCCGGTTGCTTCACTATCGGGAGACAGTCCGGAATCTTAAAGAAAAACATCTGTTTTTTGCAGTGATGCTCCTACAGGCAGCTCAGAAAATACAATCAGTCAAACTCAGTGAAGAGTTCACATCTATGTCACTATCAATCTGTTGGCAAGTTTAGTACCGATGTCAAACCGAGTTCTGCTGCTGAATTTGTGGTACTCTCATCATAATCAGGGTGTTTAGCCACCTTCCCAAATTCTTCCTGGTCAAGAAATTCTAACAACACAAGAAGTGGTTTTCAAATCAATACAGAGCAAACACATTTACAAATCTGAATATCGGTGAGCGAGCAACATACCTGGATCACCAGAGTTAGGCTTTCTCCAGGGAAGAACAGTAGGATAGTTGGAGTTTCCATAATCCTGCAAATGAAACGAGCCAAACCTTGTCACATAAATCAACACGAAAGAACCCGGGAATGGGAAAATCAATTTGCAAATGAAGATTCTAGTACCCAAGGTTCAACGTAGGCTCCTTCGGTTCTTTCAACCAGATTATCAACAACATCTTCTACTACTTTTTGTGGAGTAGCAGAAGAAAGAGTGGCAATAATATCATCAGAAGAAGAGGTATTCACATCATCAGAACCGCGCTTGTCATCTTCTTTAGGAACACCAAACGACCTTATTGCAAGTGAGGACGATGACGAGTTTGGTTGGAATGCAACTTCAGAGGAAGAAGAAGCTGCAAAGATCTCAACTTTTCAACAAGGAAACACTATAGACACCACCATCTTCCTCAACCATTGGCGTTTACAAGAAATGAAATCAAACAAAACTCCATACTTCAAATCGACAAGAAACAAAAAGATATGTTACCTTTGGTTTCTGTTTTGGGTTTCCTCTGGCCAATCTGCAGCAAAAACAAGAACAACAACACAAAGAAAGATTCAAGATTTTGAGCATTCTTGATCAAGAGATAGAGATAATAACAAGAAACATAGTTTTGTTTGTTACAAATACAAAGCACATCGTTTTGGTATTGTATATGAATGAATACTATAATCATATTATCTCTTAAGTTACGGTTATAGATTAACTGTTAATTAATTTTTCATTTTCAAGATAAGAAAGAAGAAGAAGAGATCAAGAAGAAGAAGAGAGTGTATAGTAACATACGCCGATACGATTAGCTATCTGTCGAGCTGCTTTTCGATCCTCTTCATCAGCTTCAGCTTCAGCTTGGCTACGTTGTTTCAGAGAAAGAACATATCAACATCTCTTTAACAAGTTGAAATTTTCATTATTAGATTAAACACACGACGGATCTTACGTGTTGGAGGTTCGAGCGATCGGCCGGCGAGAAGGCGGCGGCGATCCTGGTTTGAACCTCCGCTGTGTCAACAAGTAGAGAGGAAGAAGATCGATGAACTAACGGAATTTCGCGGCGGATTTGACGGTGAGAGTTGAAATGAAATTACGAAATGGGAAAGAAGAAGATTGTTTTTTACCGTTGGCTTTCTTGGAGTTTGTGAGCTTGGATCCATGGCTGTCGATACTCCGGCGACGGAAGGAGGGAAAAAATTAGGGATTTGGGTAAAAGGGAAGGTTCGAACCCGAGTTCTCTACGATTCTGAATCGGTTGCGTTCCAGACGAGCTTAGACAGATGTTGACAACGTGATGATCAAAAATTGTTTATATATGCGAGTATGAGAGTATAGTATTAAAAAAACAAGATGGATAATACATTTAGTAGAGTAACATTTAAAATTACTAATACCATCCACAAGTAATTAACCTGAATCTAGATTATATTTTGAGATATTTTTGACAAAAAAATAGAGTAAGAATTTTAGGATACAATCTATTCAAGTTGAATTATTCATATCTAATTGTAAATGCTAATTTCGAAATTTATCGGATGCTTTATATAAAATTTATATGTTTCAATAACATTAGAAATTGAATATAAATAAATGAAAGATTGAATGTGACGGAATAAAAATGGAGCAATCCACGAATTACCATGATCTATTTTTCTAAATTGATAGATTAGTTTTTTAATTTCATTTTTATTGTTAAAGTTTAATGAACATACATTAAGAACTATAAAATTTTATACAAATTATTTCCTTTATACAATGGGCTAAAGTAAACAATGTATAGAAAAAATCAAATAATTTTAACTTTTTACATAAAAATTGAAGGATATCTATTGGTTTTGGAATAAAATTTTTCTATAAAAGAATAAATAATTTAAATGAAAAGGAAACAAAACCCTACAAATGAAAATAGAATACGAGGCAACCTAAAAAGCAAAGCAAAGCTAATCGACGGCGACGGGAAAAGAGAAGAAGTGAAGAAGGAGAATCTCAGATCTCTCTCTCTTTGTCTCCGACTTGTGCTCGATATGGCTCCTAAGCATCCCGAAATGATCAAGGAACCTCCTTTGGTTTCTTCCAGTGAAGAGGATGAAGAAGAATCTGGCTCATCCGCTGAAGAATCCGATTCCTCCGGTGAAGATTCGAAGAAAGACGACTCTTCCGACGATGAAGCCGACGTGCCATCGAAACCCACACCCAAAATTGCCGCGCCTGTTGCTCTTAAGAAGCCTGAATCTGATTCTGAAGGCGAATCTGATTCGGATTCTGATCCTGAGCCTGCGAAGAAGAAGCAGCCTCAAAACTCTGTTTTGATTAAGCACAAAGCTGAGAGCTCTGGATCCGCCGTGACTCTGCCGGAGAGTTCTACAGCGAAGCGTCCTTTGAAGCAAGGAGAGGAGAATGAGGCTAAGAAGAAGATGAAGACTGAGGAAGTTAAGAAAATCTCTGGAGAAGAAGCGAAGAAGATGTTTCAGAGGCTGTTCAGTGAGGAGGATGAAATTGCATTGCTTCAAGGTATTCTTGATTTCACTGGTGACATTTCAGAGGATATGGATGCTTTTTGTAGTTATGTGAAGAAATTGATTAACTTTAATGCTACAAGAAGCCAAATAGCTACAAAAATCCAGAGGTTGAAGAAGAAGTTTGTGAATATTTTGAAGAAGTCACTCAAAAAAGGAAAAGGAGAAGATCAGGTCAAGTTTTCGAAAGATGTTGATCAGAAAGCCTTCGATTTGTCGAGGAAGATTTGGGGAAATGATGGTCTTCTCGCTTCCAAATCAAGGAAGAAGATTGGGGGAACCCCGAAAGAGATCAAGATTAAGTTAGCTCACTCGCCCAAGAAGCAAGAAGAATCAGAGAAACCAAAAGCAATTGTTGTGAACACTGATCTCTCTTCTAGTAGAGAGATAGCATTGTTCTTGAAGGCAGGGAATCCAAACGTTTTCAGTTGGGATGAATCCGCATTCTCTGCGGGTTGGGATAGCATTGCTGATGGACCGAAGAAGAGAGAAATGGAGGAAAAATTGAAGAAGCTTAAAACGAGGCAAGTGGAGCTATGCTTGCAGAGGGCATCACTCGTGAACATTGTTGCGAAGATGATGTTTGAAGACAATGCATCTTCTTCATGTTGAGCAGCAGCGGGTAATATTGGTGGTTTGTATTTACTCTTTTAGTATGCATTTTGAGACTTTCAATGGTGTTTTTTTTTGTTAGCTTGTGGAACTATTAAGTATATCGTAACTTTTAGTTAGTATTCTCTTCATGGATGTATGTTGGATGCTTGGTTTGGGTATAAGACCCTTTCTTTATGTGTATTGATCAGAGTTATTCAGGCTTTTGTTCTAGTCATTTATCTTCTGAGTCACAATCTCACTGATCTCTGGAGACACAAATCTCTCAAGAGGCAATGCAAGGGCCTTGGCTACAGCCACGGAGACGACACAATTTCCGTTGGTCCGGGCTATTGGTTAGGGTGCCGTGTGTGTACATGTTGATGACTGCATCTCTGATCTTTGGATTGTTGCTCACTCTATAGGTGAAGTGAAGACTATGTATGTTGAAATGTTATATTGTGTGGATCATATGAGGAGGATGAAGTGGCTGCATCATCATCATCACCAGCATATTGATCTTCTAAACAAAATGGCTTGAGACCAACAAGCTCGCTTGGAACCAAAGAGCCATAAGTGGGTCGTTTAAGCTTAAATGGGCTTACTTTGGCCCATATAATTACTTGTGTAATTATTTAAAGTTGTTTTTACAGAGTTTAGTTAATTAGTGTGGATCATATTCAAATCTGTTGGTGTGTCATAATCCAATTATACTTAAGAATAAAGAAAAGATCAAATAATCTTGTCTCAAAATGCATAAAACATTCACATACACTCTACTAATTACTGCTATAATATTCAGAAATTAAACATCAAAACCATATAATATACACATTACATTTTCATATTATTTATTTTTGTCCTCACAAAACCATTTGTTGACCGTATCTCTTTTTTTTCCAAATAGAAAATAAAATACTTCGACCCAAAAAAATTTAAATAAATACTTTATTCGTGGAGGAAGACATTGAATTTTGCTCTTCTTCTACTTTTCGTTCTCTCGATCAATAGAGACGAAGGTATCGACGTTGCTTAAAAAAAAACAAATTTCAAACCGACAGCTTCTCAGATTTCGTACGATTCGATCGATTTTGCACAACTCTCATTTGCATTTCCTCCGTGAATGATTCAATCTTTGTATCTCCCTCCGACGATTTTGGGTATTTTGTTTATGTTTCTTAAATCGTTTCAACCTTTGAAAATTTAGGATCGTATCGAATTGGGTAAATCTAGAGATGGGTTCGATCATATGACTCGAACTGAAAGAACCCATTTTGTTGTTGTCCGATTCTGTGGAGCTCAATAGTCAGTAAATTCTGCAAAAAAGAAAAGCTTCTCTTTTGATGCAAATGGTTGATTTTGTGATGACGTTCGTTGTTTGGTTACTTGGGGTTTGGTTGTTTTTGTTCTCGTCCATGTGTTTATAATACTGACTGATGATAGATCATGTTGCTTTTGCAGGTGGCATTATGCTAATATGACTAAATGAGATTCTGGGATTAAGTTTTAAGTGTGAAGGCTGTTATAGTTTTAGCTCCTAATGGGGATAAGGTCCTTTCCGGTATCGTTAGCATCAACAGCTCTTAGCTTTGTGGGTTTACAAGTCTGGACAGAATTGTCTCTGGATAGACTTAGAGCAGATGGGCTGATAGCCAAGAACATTTCTTTACGTGACTCCGAGCACGCCCTTGAACTTCTTCTGGGTTCTTACGTTACAGTTGCGCTGCTCATGAGTTTTGTGCTCAATGTGTATATTCTTCTCTTACTTTCTCTCAAGGTATGATTCAATATAAGCAATGGTTTTAGGTTCTGTAAACTTTATTTCGTTGTTGGCTTGCTCCATATCGTTGAATTTTTTTTGACTTTTTAACTTTCTTGTATTGATATTTGAAGCTGTTAATACATTTGTGAAATTTCTTCATATTCTTGATATGTCAGAATCAAACCCTCGTCTCTGACTTGCATGAAAGAGAACTCAAGATGATACAAGTTCATGATGTTCAATAGCATAATATTTCTGGAATTGTCTTTCGATCATTTTCTGGGCCTTTAATTCTTTACGTGTCTTCTGCAGGCTCTATTTTTTGGAGATTTATATGGCGTTGAAACTAAAAAGTTGGTGGAGCGGCTTGCCAACTACATCATTTACAAGGTAGCTGTTCTGAAGTTAACGAAAAACTAGACTTGACATCAAATAGCCTACATTCTATGTGTTTGTATGATATATTTTTGGTAGTTTCCGTTACTTAATTGATATCTTAAGAGCAGCATGAAGAATAATTGAACTGTACTAGAGAAGGTCTTTACTCAGACAGATGACTCACATCTTTGTATGTATTCTGGCCTGGGTGTAAATAGATTAAACCGTCTTTTAATCGTCCTGTCACTAGGGTACATTTCTGCCACTGGTGATTCCCCCGACAATATTCCAGGGTGTACTGTGGACGGTTTGGTTGACAATTCTATGCACTTTAAAGGTATGGAACTCTGGTTATAGGATTGATTTACGATAAAAAAAATATATTTCGAATATCACTCATTTAATGTGTACCTTACTATCTGTAATGCCATGTAGATGCTTCAAGCTTTAGCTAGAGACCGGCTTGAAAGATTGAATGCATCTCCTTCTTCTACACCTTGGACATACTTTCGCGTGTATTCAGTCCTGTTCTTGGTTCTCTCTGTTGATATGTTGTGGTATTTCCCTAACCTTATGGTATATTGTCAAATACTCAACTGCTGCATCTTTGATCTGTTTTCGAACTTAAACTATAAAAGTCATGCTTCATTTTCTGCTCTAATAACGAACTTGAAGTCCATGTATGGATTATATTCTGAGTAAAAGGATTAACGTTTCTCCTCCTATGTTGCAGGATAAAGCTTTCCCTTATGACGTACAATACATTTGGTTCCTCTCTGTACCTGTTGTTACTTTTTGAGCCATGCAGTATAGCTTTTGAGACCTTGCAGGTACTTAAGTAATATCAGTTGTCTTCTTTATTCTACTTGTCTTTCTTTTGCAGCCATGATCAACAAAATATAGAGCTGATCGAATTATTTTTTCAGGCGCTGCTAATACATGGTTTTCAGCTTCTAGATATGTGGATCAACCACTTAGCAGTCGAGAGCTCGGACTGCCAAAGATCTAAGCTTCTCAATTCCATGACGGCAGGTCTTTCTCTTTTTCGATGTTAGGCTGCATTTTTCTATTGAAACACGGACATGCATTTCCGTGGATATTTTTGGTTGATTAGAACTCCACATCTCAAGGAAAACTCTTACCCTTTGGATAGGCTCGCTATTGGAATGGAAGGGCCTCCTCAACAGTAACGTTGGTTTCTTCCTGGACATGGCTACATTGGTAATGGCACTAGGTCATTATTTGCACATCTGGTGGCTGCATGGCATTGCCTTTCATCTGGTGGATGCAGTTTTGTTTCTCAACATTCGTGTAAGTTTCCTAGTTACTTAATTGTACGCACGGCATTCGATAGTTTTGTCTGACCTGGTTATCCGTTGGGTTTGGCAGGCATTGCTTAGTGCAATTTTAAAACGAATAAAAGGATACATTAAACTGAGAATAGCCCTGAGCTCTCTCCATGCAGCCCTTCCTGATGCAACTTCTGAAGAGTTATGTGCGTATGATGATGAATGTGCTATATGTCGGGTATGCTTCTGCTATACAGTTATTTTCGTATTACCTTTTCAATACCTCAAACTCTTGGATACATTACGAATGGCAGGAACCTATGGCTAAGGCTAAAAGGCTTCACTGCAACCATCTTTTCCATCTTGGATGCCTGCGATCCTGGTGCGGTTAGCTAGATACTGACAACCTCGTATGTCTGTGACTGAAACTTCCATTACTGATGATGTTCTGATGATGACAGGTTGGATCAAGGTCTAAATGAGGTTTATTCTTGTCCTACATGCCGTAAGCCTCTTTTTGTTGGTAGGACTGAAGGTGATACGAACCCTCGCACAGTAGAAGTCTCAAGCGATGAGCAGTTAGCCCGTCAGCTTGAAAGACAAAATAATCCTGGACATGCACTAGCCACTGGATTATTTCCCACCGAGATTCCAAATTCTGCTGAAAGTGATCCTTCAAGGTCCGGTTTATTTTTTGTTCACGATTTTCTTATCAGCTACATTAAAGTAACAATTTGTTTTATAACTTAATGATCCTTTTCCTGTGACTCCTTGGTCTTGGTGCTATTTCAAAGTATTTTGGGTAGTGGTGCATATTTCTTCAATTTATGCATTTCGAACTGGATTGTACAACTTCTCACCCTTTTTTACAAAATAGGAATTTAGGATTGGATCCAAGTTGGCTGGAGACATTGTCAGGTCAAGGTGTTGATGTCGCTGGTCCCTCAACCGCTTCCAGGTCTGTTGGAGTAGGGCGGGTTCAGATGATGATGAGACATCTTGCATCTGTTGGGGATAGTTATGCTCAAAATGCACTTGATGATGCTGCTTGGAGTCTATGGCCGATGAATCCTGCACAAGCATCCACTTCTTATACAACCATACCTCCTAGTACTGGGAGAAGCACTGGTGGTCTGCATCTGAGATCTGTATCAAGCGTAACAAATGAAAGCTTGGCAAATATACTAGCTATGGCTGAGACAGTGAGGGAAGTGATGCCACATTTGCCCGATGAAATTATTTTTCAGGTAAATTTTGGTTATTCTGTTAGTTTTTATGGGAAGTGTATACATGGTTGACCTTGGTGCGTTGGTGGGTCATTTAGATAGTCTTTTGAATTGGCTGAAAGGAACCAAGTTCATATGGTCGCCATTTCTCATCACTTTATTATGTGCCTGAACTCAATTGTCCGGTCTAAGATTTTCGTGACTTGATAGTAGAACATGTTGCGTTTCAATTTCTTGCAGGACCTTCAGAGAACAAACTCTGTCGCTGTTACGGTGAACAATCTTCTCCAGATGTAATGAAGAGTTTGTGTAAAATTACGGGAAGCACTCGCTGCAACTCCATATTCAACCTTAGGTATATTTAATGATTCAGGACTTATCCTTGTCCTTAGCTTCCCCTACTGTAAATAGAAGGCAATGCGCATAGGTCTTTGCTATAGAGAAGAAGAGGTGATAAATGCCGCGGTGGTCTGGAGATATCTTTGTCGCTGTTGGACCGTGGCTTTAGTCTATGCAGGTGTTCTTTTGGCTATTGCTGCTACCACCTCTCCTGTATAAGAATGTATAATATAGAAAAAGTAAATTTACTATTGTTATAAATCGAATAGCTTTGTAATGTATTTAGTATATATATATACTAGAGATCAAATGTAAACTCGAATCTTTCTCCTCTATATTAAGTTAAATCTGCAGGTTTTAAAAAGTGTTTGAGATCACGAGAACCCATGGGATAACAATCTTGGTCAATACTCTTGATGTCCAGATCTATTACAGAACCTGACTAACCCCTGGGTTGGAGGCCAGCCCATGGATGTTCCGGAGGCCGTTTTAATTGTTTCCGAGTTGGTTTCAATAATAAAGTGTCGGCGGATATTGTGCTGTTACTACCAACAACTACCTCAACTAAACATCAAAAGATGACTTAAAGCTCGAACAAACAACTATTTTTGACAGCAAACAAATTTGTAATTCAACATCAACAGTTGATACAACAATATGACTCAAAACAGAACCAAATCCAAGAGAAGAAGAAAAATACTCTTTTTTCTTTGTTTACATTTTGAAATGTTTTTTTTTTCAATGCTTAGAAGCAAAATCATTGATAAGAGCCAAGGCATTACTCGTCTCTTGAGCCACACGAACAATGTGTGTTCTTATTAAGCTTTTAAGCTCACCATCCATATCTTTCCCTCCAAACCCATCAAGACAAGTGGTTTCATCAGTCAAAGCCGCACTTGTCCATGTCCTGACATTACTCAGACAGAACCAGAAGTCTTCTCCGTTTTCGCCTTCATCAAGATGCTTCAACTCCTTCAATGACTTGCTTAACCTATCAACAGTATCTCCCATCTCCTCCACACAGTCCAAAACAGCTTCGTGTTGCCTCTTTGTGATTCCTTTATAGTCAGTCATCTCTGAGACATATGTTTTAGCTGACTTTGCTCGTGCCATGCTAACAGCAAGAGCTGTCTCCGCAAGCGTACGTGGCCGTTTCTTGATCTCACTTGCATATGAAGACAGAGATTGAAAACATAGCTCCGGGTACGTTGTAATACCACAAGAAGCTTTAACAAACTCTGTATCATCACCACTTGACTCCTCTTCAAGGCTTCTTGCCATGGATATTGCTGCGGTGGACACATATAGAACAAAGAGAATCAGAGAAAGACTTAAACTTTTCACCATTTTGGGATCAAAAAACAGATTTGCGAACTTCACAACTAAAAAGTAGGAGTGAGAGCAAAAGGGTTCAGGGACTTATATAGAGAGAGAGAGAGAGAGTTAAAGAATGTGTGAATGCAGATTCATTACAATAGGAGTTAGTTGTAATGTTAATAAATGTGAAGCAAATTGAAAATATCATTCATTCAATAACAGAGAGGATAAGAGCTGTCTTGGAACTGTATTGTCTTCATCTTACAGTATGGTTTTTGACTGCTTTTTTCACATTATCTTATGATATTTTTCTTTTAGACAAATATATATTTGGTGGATCTTAGCTATGCACAAGTGATGGTGGGTCATGATGCACGTGACCTGTGACCAAACCCCATGTGACTCAAACCATGGTCACGAGCCAATTGAATAATGTAGAATCTAGCGAAGACACTGGTTTTAAGACAAATCATGTCCGAGACATCCCATGAGAATCTAGGACTCAACTTCTAAAATAGCTAACCAATCAGACGCGTTCACACATATGTCATGTGATTCCTTTTCTCACTGAACAACAAACAAGTCCTTTAAAGGAGTTGCATGGAGTGCTTTGGTCTTCCAGAACAACAACGAAGAACTCCACAGACGATGATGGAGACAAAAAAAAATTATATATTTTCGTAGGGTTAACCAACCGATTTTGAGAAAAATTCAAAAAAATATGACAATCTTGTTTTAATGGATAGTTGCATCATTCATTGACATAGGAGGATGGTCAAAGAGGTTTGGAACATTTGTTGTCTCCGTTTCTTTAGATAATAGAGATTTTATAGCGGTAGGTCCATTTATTTAGGCCGTATATGAAGTTTTAATATATTAATGTGTAAAAAAATAAAAACGATGCCCATTTCCATGAAAGTAAGTTTAGCATAGATTAATATAAAGGTAAAATGTGGTTAGAAAATTTTAAACAACACTAAAGAATATAAACTTCAATATATATTGCACTTACCAAAAACACTCTATATTTTCGTAGGGGTGAACCCACTCATTTTGAAAAAAATTCAAAAAAATGACAATCTTTTTTTAATGCATAGTAGCATCGTTANACACTAAAGAGTATAAACTTCAGTATATAGAGCATTTACCAAAAAACACTATATTTTCTAGGGGTTAACTCACTGATTTTGAGAAAAATTCAAAAAAAAGGAACATCTTGTTTGAATGCATATTTGCATCTTTCACTGGCATAGGATGATGGCCAAAGAGGTTTGGAGCATTTGTTGTCTCCGTTTCTTTAGATAATAAAGATTTTATAGCGGTTAGCCTCTTATTTAGGGTGTATATGAATTTTTAATA
>OVAN01008133.1:1307-18612 GCA_900406275.1 Anastatica hierochuntica | reverse complement strand
GTATTTGGCTCACTTCTTGATCTTGTTATCATGTACCTTCACAACTCAAAGGAAATCAACAAAAGATAGTAAGAAATTAGATAAAATAAGCAAAACGATAAATCCTAGTTCTTGAATCCTAGAAATCTCTTTGAAGATCCTAGCTAAAGGTTATATCCAACGACAATGGCGCCAAAACTTGATGTGGATCGAGTTTACAATTTATAAACCTAATGCCCTACTTTCAATCCCGTAAGAGAACGACGTCAATTGTAGTACTTTAGGGTCGTCCAAAGATTTCGAGGCTCAACTAGTAAAACCTAAGCAAAGAGAATGCACTAAAGGTTGTAGTCTAGGGGGCGATTTAGTAGGGGATTGTCAAAGGTCTCCACTAAATCTAATGGTAGTTAAGGCCAAACATGGTGAAAACTTACAAAAGAAAGCAATAAGAAAGCTAGCAAGAAATTAAAAAAAGAAATGAGAAAACTTGGATCTAATCAAATAAAAGATAGGATCTTGAGACAATGGTTATGGGTTTGGGTTCAATCTAGAGATGTAATGGATTTTGGTAACGCTTTATTAGAGGATCGAAGCTATTCCTAGACCAAGTATCTCTCTTTTGTCGATCAACCCACTCTCGTGACGGAGATCTATTCACCCATACACATTACAAGGCTCAACTCTCGTTTGTTGCCTATCTAAACATGTACGTGATAGTGATTCTCAAGCCCTTCTAGCCATCTAGCACCTAGGTAACATCCACTCTCATGGGCCTAAATGAATGACATAGATCTAGTTCTCTCAGATATTTAATCGAACACTTTCTAGGTGTCAATGAGCAAGCAAATAACTATAAGAACTAAACTAGATCTAGTAGGAATCTATGCCAAGATCTAGCCTAATCATCCATCACAACCCTAGATCTAACCCTAACCTACCATATCTCAAGATCCAAGATGCATCTACTCACTAAAAGTCAAGGAAATCCAAAGAGAAGAGATGGGTCTTTGAGCTCCCATGGTTTTAGAAGAATAGATATAGAGAAAGAGATGAAGAAGAAAAGATCCAAATCACTCAAGAAAAATAAATAGTTATTACAAAGTTCTTAGATCTCAAAATGAAAGAAAAGAGAAGTGTTCTTAAGCATAATTTGTAATATTATTGTTCTTGGTACAAAACGGGCTATATATACTAAGAGAAGGAGAGAGGAAGCCCTAAAAAGAGCCTTTTCACGTCAACACTACATGGCATTGACCCAAGGGAGGCTGGCATCGACCCCTGGGTTGATACTAGGTCACGTTGGGCAGCAGGCTATCAAGGGAAGCCAGCATCGACCCAATGTTGGCCAGCATCGACCTCTAGGTCGATGCCTAGGTCCCTTGGCAGTTTCTTGTGTCTTCTTGCTCCTCTTTGAGGCCTTGTTTGATCCCAACTTTTTCCATAGTGTTTAGCTCCTTTTGTCCTTGGTTTTTAGCTCAATTTCCACCTAATATTCACCTCTAGAGCCTCCATGAATCCACCTTGAAATTGCACCTACATATGCAAAGAAAATGGTATGCAAATGCAATATGCTCCTAAGGAGACTCTAGACTTAAACTAATGCATTCTAAGACTTATATGCAATATTTACAACCTAAATGTGGATAAAAATAAGCTAAAATGTATCAAAACATGCATGAAAATATATACACATCAACGGTCTAATCTCAGCAATGACTAATGGTCTGGACCAACGAGACTTAAGCTTCCCTAGAAATAGCTTAAGATGAGAATTGAAAAGTAAAACCTGATTTCCTGCAGCGAAATGTCTTTGAATGATCCTTTTGTCATTATATGCTTTTGTTTGTTCCTTGTAAATCCTAGTGCTTTCATAGGCATCCTGACGAATCTCATCCAATTCTTTGAGTTAAATCATTCTCTTCTCTGTTGCGGAATTGATATAAAAGTTTATCAACTTTGTAGCCCAAATTTCCTGGTACCCGAGTTCAACAGGAAATTGACAAGCCTTTCCATACAACAAATGAAACAGTGTAGTGCCAAGTGGTGTCTTTTAGGCGGTTCGATATGTCCATAACGCATCATCTAGCTTGATAGCCCAATCCTTTCGTGTTTTGCCAACAATTTTTTTCTAGGATTCCCTTGATTTCCCTTTGGAAATCTCAATCTGTCCACTTGTTTGAGGATGATAAGGCGTGTCTACCTTGTGTCTATCTCCATACTTCTTCAACAAATTCTCAAACAACTTGTTGATAAAGTGGGATCCCCCATCACTGATTACTACTCTTGGCACACCAAAACGAGGGAAAATCACAAATTTGAACATCTTCAGGACTACCTTGGCATCATTTTAAGGGCAGGCCAACGCTTCAACCCATTTATAGACATAATCTACTGCAATCAAGATGTATTGATTTCTGTAAGAAGATGGCAAAGGTCACATGAAATCAATACCCCATACGTCAAAAAACTCAACTTCCAAGATGAAGTTCTGAGGCATTTCATTCTCCTTACTGATGTTGCTTTTCCTCTGACAAGAATCACACTTAAAGACGTATTCATGGACGTCCTTGAAGAGTGTTGGCCACCAAAATCCTGCCTACAATACTTACAACATCGTCTTGAAAGTAACAAAATGTCATGCATATTCAGAACCATGGCAGTGATACAAAATACCCTGTACCTCAGACTCCGGAATGCACCTATGAAAAAGTCCATCAGCATATTTCTTGTAGAGAAAAGGATCATCCCAGAAGTAATGTCTGAAATCTATGAGGAACTTCTTCGCATAGCGTGCGAAATTTGGTGGCTTCACATCTGCAATCAGATAATTTGCAAAGTCTGCTTACCAAGGTATCTCATAGTGAATCTGTCTAATGGCAAACCAATCAACACCATCATTGTACTCATCCTCCAGCAATGCTACCATATAGACATTCTCTTCAGGGAGACTATCATTAAGTTGAGTCTCAGCTTCCACTCGCAATCGAGACAAATGGTCTGCAGCACCATTCTCAATACCACGTTTATCATGAATCTCCAAATCAAACTCCTGCAATAGCAAAGTCCATCTCAACAGTCTCGGTTTAGCATCCTTCTTGAAAATAAGGTACCTTAAAGTTGCATGATCAGTGTGAACAATGACTTTCGATCCCCCCAGGTATTATCTGAACTTTTCGAATGCATAAACCACAACTAAGAGCTCATTCTCCATAGTTGCATACTTGATCTGAGTATCATCAAGTGTTCTGCTAGCATAGTAGATCACATGGAGCTTCTTATCCTTTCTCTTACCCAACAGTGCTCCTACTGCGTAGTCACTAGCGTCACACATTACCTCAAAAGGTAAATCCCAATCCGGTGGCTGCACAATTGGAGCGCTAACTACTGCTTCCTTGATTGTCTGAAAGGCTAACAAACAATCAGTATCAAAATCAAATTTGACATCCTTACAAAGAAATCGAATCATAGGTATGACTATCTAGGAAAAATCCTTGATAAACCGTCTGTAAAATCCTTCATGTCCAAGAAAGCTCCGAACATCCTTGATAGATGTAAGAGGTTGCATGCTCATCATCACTTCCACCTTGGCTCTGTCAACTTCGATTCCCATCTCTGAGATCCTGTGGCCAAGTACAATCCCATCCTTAACCAGAAAAAGACACTTTTCCTAATTTAAAACCAAGTGTTTCTCTTCACATCATTCTAAAATTCTGCAAAGGTTAGACAAGTTGTTAGTAAACAAAGAACCATAAACAAAAAAGTCATCCATGAAAACTTCCATGATATCTTCGATCAAGTTAGTGAAGATAGACATCATGCAGCACTGGAAAGTCGCAAGTGTATTGTATAATTCAAATTTCATTCTCCGATAAGCTTATGTCCCATATGGGCATGTGACTGTAGTCTTTTCCTGGTCCGCAAGGTGGATGGGAATCTGTAAAAAAACTTGAATAACCATCAATAAAACAATAATAAGGATGGTTAGTAAGTCTTTCCAACATTTGATCAATAAAATGAAGTGGAAAATGATCCTTTCTCGTGGCCGATTTCAACTTCCTGTAGTCAATGCACATCAAATGGCATGTGATAGTCCTGGTGGAAATGAGCTCGTTCTTCTCATTAGTGGTGATAGTGATTCCACCTTTCTTTGGTAAAACATGTACCGACCTTCCCTATGTACTGTTAGAGATGGGATAGATCATACTTGCACCAAAAGTTTCATAATCTTCTTCTTGACAACTTCCATCAGCTTAGGATTTAGCCTCCTTTGATGTTCGATAGAAGTCTTGGATTCATTCTCCAAGTGGATCCTATGCATGCAAAGATCTAGAGAAATGCATGTGATATCATCCAAAGAATATCCCAACGCTTTTCTATACTTCCTTAACTTCGAAAGAAGTAAGGCAGTCTCAGCATTATTCAGATTAGCATTGACAATCACAGGGTATGTAGAGTTAGGACCTAAGAAAACATACCTTTGTCTTGTAGGTAGTAGCTTGAGTTCGATTTGTGGAGCTTCCAGCTAGCTCCAATCAGCACTCGAGCTCGCCACTAACGAATTAGATGTCACAGGAGATGGCTCTTCGAGCTTGATGTATGCAACCTGCTTCTCAATAGTAGTTGCAGAGTCCAACAACGCAGCAACCTCAAATGTATCTTCATTGAGAAACCCATACTCACTTTCAATTTGAGTCAAAGCAACTCGTAGTAGATCCTCAGTGTAGAGCTCTTTAGCAGAGTCTTCAATTACATCAACAAGTGTGTCAACCCAAAATATGAGGCCATCAATGGTAGGCTTCTTCATGGATATCTCGAAGTTGAACTTCTTAGTCAACTTCCCAAGGCGGAGCTCTATCTGACCGTTCTGCACATCGATCATGCCTCTGGTAGTAGATAAGAACGGTCTTCCCAGGATAATAGGATCCTTGGGTTCTTCTTCAAGCTCCAAGACTACGAAGTCCATAAACACATATCTCTCTCCAACTCCAACGGGAATGTTGTCTTGAATAACCACTGGTCTTCGAATAGATCTATCTGCGAGTATCAATGACAGTCTCATGGGCTTGTAGTTTGTTATATTCAACCGCTACGATACTGATAGGAGCATCACACTGACTCCTGACCCCAAGTTGCAGAGATATTGCTCAAAAGTAAGTGATCCAATCTTGCAAGTTAAAACTAAAGGACTTGGATTTTTGCATTTCTCCGGTGCGATGTTTTGAAGAAGTACGCTAAACTCTACAGTAAGCACTGATACACCTTGTTCTAAGGTCATACGATCTGAAAGAATCTCCTCCATGTACCTATTAAGATAAGGTACCATCTTGACTGTCTCGACGAAAGGCAATCGTACATGTAACTCTCCAACCAAATTCTTCAGTTTCTCGTACTCGCATTCTTTGATCTTTTGATGGGGTCTCGACAGATAAGGAGGCTTAGGTATGTCAGGCGGGGCTAGTACATACTCTTACTCAACCTCTAGTGGCTTCGATTCATCATGAGGATTCTATGTAGGGATCCTGGTGTAGGGATCAATCGATCCCTGTCTTTCTGTCCAGAGGCTAAATTAGCCAAGGATCTATCGATCCTAGGGTAGGGATCGATCGATCCTTGCCCTTCTATTTAGGACGAGGTTTTCAACTCTTTACCACTTCGCAACGTAATGGCACTATAGTATTCCTTAGGATTCTTCTCCGGTTTGCCAGGAATGACGTTAGGAGGAGCTCTGTTACTCGCAGAAGTCTGAGAAACCTGTGTTTCCAGTAATTTCATGTTAGTGCTCAATGTCTCGAACTTCCCATTGAGATCACTATACATGTTGTCTACCTTCTAATTCAAGTCCGCAGCGGACTTTGTCTGATTTTCCCGGACTTACTGCACCATATTCTTCAGCTCACTATCTTGAGAAGATGTAGATGATTGTCCTTGGTTCTGATTCTGATAACCCGATTAATAGTTTTTCTTGAATCCTCCTGAACCAAACTGCTTTTGTTGATACCTACTGTTCCCGAAACCACTGCTCTGATTCTGAGTCTTTTTCTGATATCTCGAGTTGAATACACTTTGGTTCTGTTGGTATTGTTAGTTCTGGAATTCGTTGTGTTGATTAAAACCTCTATTACCAAAGTTTCCTTGGCCTCCAATGTAGTTCACATCTGCTTGACCACCATTAAGCTCTTCAGACATAAACTCGTGATACATTTGTCCCAATTTCTTCTCTTGAAGCACAAGTGCATCATTCTATTCCCCAACAAAGTGTAATCCTTGCTGATCTCTTCTCATTAGCTCATCGAGCTTTGACTGCAGATCATCAATCCTCATCGCATATGATGATACACTACCTCTACCGTGATCAAAATCGGATCTTCGATTAGATTAGTTATTAACCATATTATTCACCAGCATATAAGCTTCTTCTACAGTCTTGGTCATGAAATCACTATTGCTCGTAGTGTCCATAGCATTTTGATATTTCTCCTCAACTCCGTTGTAGAAAATGTTGAGGAGATTCCAAACTGTGAAACCATGATGAGGAAAATCATTGGTGTACTCCTTAAATCTATCCCAATCTGCATGAAAACTCTTAGTACCCAATTGGTGAAATCCAACAATCTTGTGTCTGAGAGACATAGACCGCGACTTCGTAAAGAAATGCCTCAGAAAGGCTGCCTTAATCTCTTCCCAAGTTTTCAAAGAGTCATGCTCTAGACTGTTGTACCATCTCATAGCCTTGTCATTTAGTGAGAAGATGAATAACTTGCATTTCATAGCTTCAGCAGGTAGCCCATTGAGTTGGATAGTATTGCAGTTGGCTTCAAATTTATCCAAATGGTGCATTGGGTTCTCGGATGGCAACCCATGAAACTGATTCTGCTGCACCAAGTTAATGAGACCAATCTTGATCTCAAAGTATCTTCTCTCAATGGGAGGCAGACAAATCCCATCATGATTAGCAAAGAAAGCCTGCATAGTGTCATATTGCGCCAGAGTCACCCTTTGTTGAGGTTGATTTGCGCGTTGTTGCCTCGGAGCTACAATATTCTGCTGGTCGACTTGTTGAACACCAACATTAGCACCACCTTAAGAAGGTGGATAAGTTCCTAGAAGAACTCCAAGGAAAAGAGGATTGTTTTGAGCTTGAAGGTTCTCCATGTTTTCACCCAGGATGTCTGTGAACTCAAACTCCAAAATAACCTCCAGCAGCTTCTTCTTCTTCTTCTGCCTCTCTAGACGCCCAGGTTCTAGCTCAAAATTCGAGACAATTCGCTTTTTCTTGGCTTCTAGTATGAGGCATGTTCATGCATCTGAAAGCACAAAAGCAAAGAAGAAAAGGAAAAGATTAAACAAAATAAAGAAAATGCCTTAGGCACGCAATGATCCTAAGTTCTAAGACGACCTATTAGTCCCCAGCAACGGCGCCAGAAAACTTGATAGCTCAGTTTTCGCCCGAGAAAACATTGCAAGTGTACATATGTGTACGTTGTCGTGGTTCAGGATCGAATCCACAGAGACCAAAGGCAACACGTAAATCTTCAGATCCAATGCGGGATAAAGCGAAAAGGAATGTTTGTAGAATGATGCAGTAAATCGAAATCAAGCAAGAAAGAAGCAAATAAACGTACGAGTTGTAAATCGAGTGGAGGAAAACGTTGGGTATCGGGTGTTCTCAGGGAAATCATTTCATCAGGATTTTAGGTTTGTTATTAAGGAAATATTTAAGGGCCATCTTGAACTCAATTCACAATTTTATAGTCAACCTACTTCCGTAGTGCTAACTACCTATATTTGAGGATCCTAGGCACTAACTTTCGTTGAGTTTTCAATCTTAAACATGCATTGTAGACATGATTGATTTGTTCACAAATTGGTTAAACATCAACTTCCATTGGTCTAAGATAATTTTCTCACTTATCTTCCTTTCAGGAATTTCATCATACACCTTTGGTTCATGAAATATCCTAGGTTCAAGAACTAGGTGATCAAGCTAGTTCAAGCAGCAAACACGAAGACAAGTGTAGATCAATTGATAAAACCCCGATCTAACAACGTAACAATCATAGATTCATGAAATCGCATATGAGAAAACCTAAACCCTACTAAAGAGCTACTCACACATGATCATTGAACAATCACAAGAGAAATCAAGAGAGAACATGATGTTATTGCAATGAAAAGAGTAAAGGGTTCAGAAATTCTTCTCCAAAACGAAGTACAAGTTCGTAAATCGTCTCCCTTAGGTTACAAAGTTCTCTCTCTTCTCAAAGTCTCAGAAAACAGCATAATGAATGAAAATACACGAGTTTAGGTTTTAGATATGTAATCCGGTTCTCGAAAAGTTGGTTTGGTTCCATAAGCTTGGTCTGCGAATCGTGACAATGATCAATCGATCTTGGACAGGGTTCGACCGATCCCTATCATTCTGCAAGGATGCTTCACCTCTTCACAAATGCTTCCTTCGTTGCTTGAAATCCATCCAAAATATGATCTTTTCGCACAATCAAGCTCATTACCTGTAAAAACACTAAAGAACACAAAACCGCTCCAAAGAGAGCAGAATACATACTAAAAACCATATCGACTAAAAACCGCAGTAAAACCTATAAAATGCTAATACATCACTCTTGTAGAGGTAAGAAGCTCACTTTTCTTTTTCTCTCTTCATCGATGAACAAGTAAACAGGTTGAGTGTAGATAGCACTGCGATACCCATAAAGAAACTTTTCCTTAACTTAGTGATCCATGTTTATCCGTTTTTCTCCTTTCAACCTTCAGAACTCTCAAATATTCATACCAAATGAAGGAACAACGGTTTGAAGAACCCACCAATTCGTATCAATGGCTTCCTTGTCGACCTTAGCTTCTCGTGGTAATCAAACATCTTGGAAATGAAAACGCCACCACTGTTGACAGCATCTCCGAAATAGTCTTCCACTATCTCTCCACTTGGACCTTTCATTACCGTTTCCACACCTTGGAAGAGAAATTTCAACCCCAATTTGCTAACCAAGCTTGGCGAACCACGTTACAAGAAGGTGTTGCCGAGCAACTTAAGGAGATAGCGGATTGTAGGGTTTTGGACCTTAGTTAGCTTGGTCGATCCTTCATCATAGGGTCCAAGCGCTATTTCCTCTCATAATATCTTAGCTTCCAAACAATCCCCATAACAAAATTTCATCTTTGACGGAGTGAAACCATATACTTTACAAATTTCTTCAAGAGATATCTTTTAGTACTCATTATCTATTTTGAACTTGAGGTAAGCGGCACTCTCATAGGCATCTTGTCATTGTACCATGCTCACCGTGGAAAGAAATTGGAGAGTTAGATGGGGGTAAGTCGCATAATGCATCAAACGTATGTTCCCCATGTCCATCTTCTTGATCCAGTATTGAACTTGATTGTGAATCTCCATTTACTTAGTATATCCTCATCTCCCAAACAGTTTTCGCAACCTTAGAATTCTCTTGACGGTGTAAGTAAAGGCTCATCTCCTCATTGTACAAACTAGCATAGGTAACATTTTGTGGTTCACTCGATGCCATTTTGGATCCTAAAAAATTTAGTAGTCATTGTGAGTTTTAAAATTTTAATAATCGAATGAAATGATTTAAGAAGGATTTAGCTCTAAATCAAGTTAAAGATTTCTAGAACAAGACAATCCAATTTTTGATTTTTAGCAACTTCTTTAACCAAAACATTCAAGTTAAGTGCTATGCATGAGATGCTTTAAAATAATACCAAGAGATTGTTCATGTTAAACATAAAACCTTTCCTAAATTTGGATAAGCGTGCACTTAGTATAATTTATCCAAACTTAATGGCAATGAACAAAACTCAAGCTTTCTACAATAAAGAACAAATGAAACAAGCATCATGCTAACATAACAATACAATGACAAGTGAAATGAAGATTCAAAACTCCCTTCCTTTTATATATTATAATCGAAAATTTCAAACCTAAAGGACAAGTTTATAAAATTGTAAACTTCTTGAATTCTTCATGTTTCCAAGTATATGCATCATCAATTCAACATATGAACGAACTAAATTAAATTTTCCCAAAATTTCTTCACGAACACTATTTATCAAGAAGAACATTCCTAGATTCAAGTCTTTCTAGTTGTTTTCAAGAAGATTTAATGTATGAAAACACAACAGCTATGCATAAGCTAACCAAATAACTCACAAACAACATCAAACTCACTTATCATAAGCAAAATCAAATATTGTACTTAATAAAAGAGAAGTTTTGTCATTCATACATTTGATTCCTTCATGCAAAGATGATTATGAGAAGTTGTAAACTTGTAAAACACTTGAAAAGATAATGAAACTTAAAAGAACTCTCAAAGTTTCTCTCAAAATTTAAAGAGCAAAAATTCTAGCTTTTGAAAACATGAAAGTCGATTTCTTCAAGCTAAAGGAGAGAGAAAATGATTTTTCCTTTAGCATGCGCAAATGATGGTGGGATGCTCAAGTTGGTGGCAACTTTAGAATTTTTAAAATGATCCTTAAAGAATACTCTCATAACCAAATGGAAAAAATCTTACTAAATCACCCTTAAAATCAAATTTTAAAATTGGTGGGAAAAATAATTTTAATTTTAAAAGATTAGGCACAAAGGTGTATAAATAAATCAAATTCATTAGGTTTTCTCAAATCAAGATTTTGCAAAATCACTCTTAAAAGACTTTTAAAATGGTGAAGTGCAAATTAAATGCTTGAATTTAAAGAACATACCTTAGCCATTAGGAAATTTTCTAAGTGTTGAGTCATTTTTCGACTCATTGAAAGCGTCTTTACAATATTCCTCCTTGGCATTTAATTCTTACTTCGAATGGTTCTCCTTCTGTACCTAAGCTTAGAACAAAAAGAATTACTTTGAAACAAGAATGTTTTAAGACATACCCATCATTATTAAATTTAAAGACTTAAAGCGATAAAATAAAATATTTACAAACGACTCATAAAATTGCGTCTCATATGAGCTTGTTTAAGGTCTTTAGCTTGACCTTTCATCTCCTTTTTAGTTGGTGAAGTGAAGGACCACCTCGTCATGGTTTGGTCCCCTTGGTACTTTCATCAAAGCCCATTCTTTGATCTTGAAGAAGTGCTTTACCTCTTCGCCTTTGTAGAAATTGGGGTTGTAGCTAGCCTTGTAGTTTTAAGGGTGGATGAACTGAGCTTTCTTCTCATATCTCGACTCCTCTTTAAGTGAAGCAACCTTGGTTCTTTCCTTCCCATAGAACCATTCACAAATTCCATCCTTTTCAAAGTTCTAATAGCTCTTTTTTTCTTTGGCTGTAGCTCTTGTTTTGGCTTCTCTTTGGTACATTGTACCACAATATTGAAAGTTTTTGTCGAGATCAAGCATAGGATAAGATGTTCCATTATCAACCTTCTTCAAAAACATTTCCTTCGCTTCAAAATCAATTATAGCACCCGCAGTTAACAAGAAAGGAGTTCCAAGAATGATTGGTAACTTAACTTGATTGGACTTAGTGTCCATCACAACAAAATCACACTTCACAAAGGTGTTTCCAATTATTAGCTCCATGTTCTACAACCTTCCCATTAGAAATTTCTTTGTAGCATCTCCTAAGAGTATGGGATTACCTCCATTCTTGATTTTAATTGTAAACCAAGTTCCTTTACAAGATCTAGAGAGATTACATTCAAGCTAGCACCGATATCTGCTAAAGCATATTCAAATTGGTAGTCTTTGAGAGCACAAGATATAATGAATCTTCTCTCATCATCGCTCTTTTCTAATACTTTCTCAACGACTCTAGTTGTAGGAATGCCATTAGCTTGCAATACCTTCTCTACCTTGTCTATCATAGCCAACTTCTTTTCAAGCATTACCTTAACCGTTTCAGTGATTTTAGCCTCCTCATACCATTCTTGTGGGATTTTTAAGTTTCCTTTCAACTTCATCTTTCTATAGTGTATTCCCAAGATTTCCTTCTTGAGACATTGAAGATATGGCAACTTGGTCTGTAGAGCCGCTAAGTTCAAGATAACAATCTCTTCTTCACTCTTATCTATTTCTCTAGGCATGTCCCTAGGAATCTTTGGTTTCTCATCTTTCTTTTCAAATGTCTCCTCCCTTGAGACATGACTTTCTTAGTTTTCCTCTTTCTTGAAGCTTTCTTCCTTTATAGTTTCCTTAACCATTTCTTCTTTAGTAGCATTGTTTTCAAAACAAGGTTCTTTCTTCTTCTTATCCAATTCGACACCTCCTTTAAGAAGTGGAGTGTCTTTCTTTTAAAACTCCTTTCCATTAGGACTGTTAGGCCCATCAAAATCTAGTATATATTTGGCATGACCTTCCTTCTCAGGAAGATTTACAAACAATTCAACCCCCAATTCATCAACAAACTCCTCATCAATATGATTCAAAAAGAGTCTTTCGAAATCATTAATGATCTCTTCCTTTTTAAGAGTAAAGATAATACCTTCCCATCACTTAGAATTAGTTTTGATTTCCTCTAAAACGACATTGCAATAGTTCTTGCTTGATCCTCCTTTTTCTTTGGCTCCGACTTTCTCTTTTTGGTCTGCAATCACTTGATGTAGTTGTAAATCTATGACCTTAACGTGTGAAGCTAAAACATCATGCTTAATGTTCATGTCTTGGTACACAACTTCCATCTTTGTATTCATTTATCCGAATCTCTTGCTGAGCTCGGCCTTAGTCTCATTTATGCCTCCAACTAGCTTCTTAACCTTAACGTGATTCTCTTCTTCTTTGGAAAAACCGGCTTGTTGTTGAGGCTTTTGGTAGTAGCCTTGTTTTGGTTGGTATTGATACCCTTGTTAATTAGTCTTTGGCGGGTAAACTTAATCTTGTTGGTTCTCCACATTTATGCTTCGGTAGGACAAATTGTTGCCATATGGCTTGTATCCTTGGTTAAAGGGATTTTGGTAGTACCCTCCTTGGATGTAGCTCACTTCTTCTTGATTCTCACCATCTTGTCCTCCTTCGCATTCAGTTTCAACAAAATGAACACTTCTTTTTGTTTGTAGAATGAACTTATCTAGCTTGTCATTAAGCTCTTTGATCTTGAAATCTTTCGATTTCGTGCTTCTAACCGTTCTGTCATAATCATCTCCATCACAATGGTAGCTTTGGGCCAAATTTTAAATAAGTTTCTCTTCTTGTTTGGCAGAGAGACTAGCAAAATTTGCCATCGAAACGGTGTTAAAAGCTAGATGGAACTTCTCATTGATTCCTCTATGGAAAATTTGAAGCAAGTTGCCTTTAGTGATCCCATGATGGGGCAAACTCCTAATGTATCCATTGAAGCGGTGCCAAACTTCATATAGTGATTCTACTCATCCTTGCTTGAAAGTAGAGATCTCATTCATTATTTTTGTTGTTCTTTGTGGTGAGAAAAACTTTGCTAAGAACCTTCTCTTGCATTTGTCCAAAGTTGTAATAGAAGATGTCAAAACACTCTTCTCCCATTGTGAGGCTTTGTCTCCTAAAGATAATGGAAACAAAGTCAATTTGAAAACAACCTCCACTACTCCATTTATCTTCACCTTGTCACACAACCTCTCGAAGTTTTCCCAATGCTCAAGAGGATTCTCCAATGCTAAACAGAAGAAAAGAGCATTTTGTCCCATATTAATCAAGCTAGACTTGATTTTAAAGTTGTTGTTGTGGATTAGTTTAGGCCTTATCCCCATTTTTTCTCCATTAGTGAATGGCTCACCGCCTTCTCCAATCTTTGCTTCTTCTCAAGGTGGGTGGATTGGGCGTTAGGTCGGTTCTCATGACCATTGAATGCTCCTTGTTATGGAATGTGTGCTCGTGGTTGATTCTCCATAGGTGGAGGTTCTCTTCTTATATTTCTTGATCCATTCCCAATCTATGAAGATGGGTTTGTCTTTCTCTAGCTCTTTTTTTCTTGAGATTTGTCATTCGATGTGTGTTGGATCAATGTCAAGAAGTCTTGAATTTGGGTCACTTCTAGACCTTCTTATCATGTACCTTCACAATCAAAGAGAAATAAAAAAAAATAAAGTTTGAACTTTGGTGAAATAAGAAAAAAGTAAATCCAAGTCCTTTAAAATCTAGAAATCTCTTTGAAGATTATAACGAAAGCCTATATCCTTGTGCAACAGTGCCAAAACTTGACGCGAGCGGCTTTCACCGCCCGTGTGGCAAGCGTAAATTTATAAACCTAAGCTAAACAAAACTTTCCCGTAAGATAATGGTGTCGAGTTTTGTATTTTAGGTATCGTCGAAGGGATTTAATAACTTAACTAGCAAGAACCTAAACAAAGCGAATACACAAGATATTCTAGTATGGGGAAGCCGATTTAGGTGGGGTGCCCTAACTCTCAACTAAATCTATCCATAAATAAAGGTAAACATAATGAAATTGCATAAATAAAGATAATATGAAACGCAAATAAGTAAAGTGAAATAAAGAAATGAACTTTAAGTGCAATCAATGAAAGAGATCGGATCTTGAGAAATAGCAAATTGTTCGGGATCGATCTAGAACTACAATGGACTTTTTTAAGAATTTATTAGAGGATTAAAATTATTCTTAAGCCAAGGAACCCTCCTTAGTCGATCAACCCCCTCTCATGGCAAAGATCTATTCACCCATAAACATTACAAGGTTCAACTTTCTCTTTTTGCCTATCTTAACATGTACGTGATAGTAATCTACAAGTCATTCTAACCATTTAGTACCTAGGTAACATCCACTCTCATTTGTTCAAGTGAAAAATATAGATCTGGTTCATTCAAGCATTTCAATGAACACTTTTTAGGCGTCAATGAGAAGCGATGAACTTTCAAAGGACTAAACAAGATATAGTAGGAATCTAAGCCAAAAACTAGCCTAATCATCCATTATAACCCTAGATCTAACCCTAGACTACTACATCTCAAGATCTTTGAAGAATCTTCTCTAAAATCCATGAAAATCCAAAGACAAAGATTGGGTATTTGAGCTCCCATGTTCTAAGATCTAGATACTAAAGAGAAAGATAGAGAAGAGAAACACAAATCTTAACAAAAATAATCCAAAGTTATTACAAGTGTTTAAGATCTTCAAAGTAGAGAAAAAAAAAGGTTGCAAAGATTGTCAAAGATATATTCTTGAGGGATAAAAAGGGCTATTTATACTAAAGGGGTGGAGAGAAGTTGCCCTAAAACTCATTTTTCCCATGTATGTAGCTATTTACCACTGGGTCGATAGTGGCATGCATTTGGAAGTATCATCTTCTGTGCATGATGCTATCGACCTAATGCATGCCACTATCGACCTGCATCGTCGATAGCCACATGCATATGCATTCTTTGGCTTGTTCGTTGGTCTTTTGATAGCTCCTTTGCTTATACCTTTTCCCCATGATTTAGCTCCTCTTTCCCATGATTTCTTGACTTCAAAACCACATTGGCTCCATCGATTGAGTCCCCATTGAGCCACTCAAAAAGTGGTACCTACAAATGTAAGAATATATATGCATATGCAACTAATCCTAAAACTAGACTCTAGACTCAAACTATATGGATTCTAAGGCTAAAATGCAATATTTACATCCTAAAAGTGAATGAAACTAAGCTAAAATGCAACTAAATATGCATGAAATTATGTACACATCAGTAAACATGTTGATTGTCTTCAGAAATGATTCCTTGCCCCAAGGGTAATCGAGAAAGAAAGGAAGATCTTCTAACATATCCACACACTCTGGAATTATTTTCAAATGTTTTTCACTGTATATGAGAACACCATCATCCAAAACAATTAGCTCCAGTCGCAACCTTTACCATTCATCAAGATCTGAATCCAACATTTCAAGACAATGGTGCACGGTTTCTTCTTTTGCTGTACCAGAGTCAACAAATTTTTTTTCCGTCCTAACTCTGCAGTAACTCCATCAAATTCTAAGGAATTTTCTTAACTAGGCGGATGAGTTATGAACCACCCACAGTTTAGGCATGTGATTTGACGAAACTACCTGAGAGAGAAGCAGAGTGGAAAAGACCCGAACAAAGTCCACATCTCGTACCTCCGCTTAATGATCAGTTGGTGAGAAAGGAGACAAGGAATGTGCTTTTCAGAGTTGCAGCATCTTACGGTCGGACAATTGAAAAGTGTGCCAAACTAGGAGTTCAACAGTGTTTTTTCATCGTCGGGGTCCTAGAAAAAGCAACAAAAACATCAATAACACCGATCACATTGGCTTTGAAGTACATGTTTAGGCGTGGCCATGTTGTTGGGTATCGACCATCCGCAAATAGCCTACAGGGAAGGCTATTGTGACTAAGAGTTTCAACATTTTCTTCCATTGTTTCATATCGACTATCTGCAATGCCAAAAACAATAAAGTTGGGTAATTGTAGAAGGCAGTTTTCATTTGCATTTAAGCAGTACCAATTGTGTAATCGTTCCCCTTTAATCGGATGCAATCCCTAAAAAACATTAACCAATCGAAACTGACAACAGTTACAAGTTGTGGAGTTAACTTCCTTACCTGATGCTCCAAAATCGAATGTGGAAACTTCCTTTTTATGGCGCCGTGACTCTTTCGACTCACCACTTGCCCTTTCTGCGTCCTTGGTGGGTCAAATCGGACTCTCCAATTTGAATTTCGCCTTGTACTCACCATGTCTGTCGAAGGTGGCTAGGATTTCTTTGATTGCAATCAAGACAAAAAAGCACATACTCTCCTATGTCAAACTCACACTCTACAGAATCCGGTATTCAATTTGGGTATTCGAGAGCAATGACAACGAAGGTGTTCAGCAGTTCTTTGCCCCTATGTTTTTATTTTCTTTAATTTGCTCTTTATTTAATTATTCCAGCTTATTGACCTTTTTCTTGTTTCTATCTCTCTCAGACACAAGGAAATTGTTCATTTGTCTCACTAAAACACATGATCATTTTTGTCCAATCAAATTGAATATTATCCTATGAGTAATTAAAAACTTTCGAACTACCTTCTTCCAAATTATAAACTTAAAGCTACTCTATGACCAAAGAATTCTTAAAATTTTATAATGTAAGTATAATATCACAGTGGAATTCGAGATACAATCTATCTTATTAAAAGGGAAGACATAGACTTTTTCATGTGTGATTTTTCAAAGGGAACATAAATTATATTAAATGTATTTAATAAATTCAAATAAAATTGATTAGTCATTTACATATTCCAACAAACATATTAGAATATTCTAATATTCTTTTCACTTAATCACTATCAAAATTGTAACCAATACAATTTAAAATCGTCAATTTTCAAAAAATTTAAATATAGTTTGTTTTCAAATTTAAAATAAATCCATAAATTT
>OVAN01008132.1:0-18612 GCA_900406275.1 Anastatica hierochuntica | reverse complement strand
TATATATATATATATATATATATATTATAATCTTTATAAATTAATTACTGATACATAAATACGGTTTTAGACTCTGAAGATTAATTAATATATCAGACAATGGATATTGTGACAAATTTTTTAAAAATAAAATTATTTGGTTGTTAACCTCCCTAAAATAGTATTACAGAGAAGTTACTAATATATGTCTATATGTGACCACAATTATATATGTGATCATTAAGCAAAGGTTAAAAACCGAGGAAAACATAATAATGATATGAAAGAAGAACAAGGGATGTTTCAAATTTTCACTTAAAATATTTATAACTATAATTGAATAATAAATAAAAAAAACTAAAAAAACACTTTTCCTTAGCTTAGAAATGAGTTTGACAACATTGGTTTTCTATTGAATTGATAAACATAAATAATTGTGCAAAATAAATTTTGTTTCTTTTCAAAAATTCTATCATTTAGTTAATGTCTCTAAATCTCAAACTATTGATAGTCATTATTTAGATTTTGTGAAATGGTTTTGATATTTAACCGAGTCACCAGTTTACTGGCTTTTGGTTGATTTCAATCCTTCAACTCAAATCCTGTTTTTAATCCAACATGGACTCATCTTTAAAAAGTTTAAAATTTTAATATAAGAAATATGGATTAATTAAGGATATAATGACAAAATAATTTGTTTGGTGTGAATGTCTAAAAATTGAAAATTCATAAGGATTTTTTTCTTATAATTTTTATGAATCTAATAATCCACTAAAACTTTCAAGCTAGTTGAAGGAGCAATCCTATTTTACCTTTTTTACTTCTAAAGTTGTGTGTAGCTCTTTCATCTAGTCGAATATGACTACATTTTTCGATATTTGAAAAAAAAAGAATCACATATCTTTTATCTGATCATGGTATGTTTTCGTTTTCATATGGTAATATTACTTCCCTCTTACTTATTTTCTTATTTCTCATCGTTTATGTGATGTAGCCTTGTGAAATCACATTTATGTTCTTCATATTTTCATTTCAAATTGAAAAGAAGTGAAATAAGTTGCAACTACATTTTTCCATTGCGTGGAATTCGGAAAAAAAATTCATTGTAAGCTTCTTTCGGTTGCATAAGAAATTATATAGTCTAAATCAGATATTAGATAGAAATTTACTTTGGAAACATATAGAAGAATCAAGTTTAATAATTTGGGCAAGCGCACAATTTTAGCTCGATAGATCACAAATGTGATCAAACAAACAAAGACGAATGTGGCTAAAGTTCAAATTGGGATGCTTCTTAAATATTTTCATCGCCAACATCCCAATTTCATTTGGTTTAAGTTAAAACTCGATCGTTTTCTTGACAAACAATATGAAGATATTGAAATAGACTGTGAAGAAAGATAGTACATGTCCTCTAACTTTCTTTAGAAATTTTATGTCTTTGTTAACATCAAAATTTTTGACATGCATAATCCTTGAGACCTTGAAACCTTTCTGATTAACACTGTGACGAAAAAATTTCAATATATAATCCTTGATACCTTTTTTCAGTGTTTTTAACGAATCTGTGACAAAAATTACATCACCACGTTTTTGTCAAAAGCATTGACCATGTCTTGAAGGTTTAAGTTAGAATTCCTCTCAAGTTTCCCAATGACCAACAATCCAATTTCACTCGGTTTCAATTGAAACTCGACCACTTTTTTCGACCACTTTTTTCGACCACTTTTTGAGAAAAAATGTGGAATTTTTAAAATGAACATTTCTGGAAGTTTTACAAAAAAATTCATTATAAATGTTAGATACATGATTTGATATATCATTTTTAATCTAGACTTTATGGTTAACTCTGCGACGAAAAAGTTTTCTATACATAGTCCTTGAAATCTTCTTCAATGTTCTTATATGCATCTTTGACAACAAAAAAAAAACTTCATCACCATGTTTCCTATCAAAAGAGTTTACTATGTCATGAAGGTCCAAATTGGGATGTGTCTCGAATTTTCCCATCGTTAATAGCCCAATTTCACTTGGTTTCAGTTGAAACTCGACCAGTTATTGAAGAACAACTGTGAGATCTTAATTTGGAATATGAAGGTTGATTGTACATATAATCCTAATTTTTTTACAAATTTCTTTGCTAGCATCAATATATTTGACATATTTCACCATTTTCGAAGAGAAAGCCACATTTGTTTCATTTTTTCTTGCACGATATAATGACTGAATTTTAGACTGCAAAAAAAGATTCATTGGTTGTTCAAAAGGAGGACAAAAAAACTTAACATTTAAGGTATTTGTTGTTATCAATATTCTAGCTTTTATAATGAACAACTTATTTAAACAAGGAAAACTATGAAAAATGTCATATTTAAATTTTTGGATGAAAAATTAGTTAGTCAAAGTAGTAGGACTAACATTTTATTATGTGATAACAAATAATGCAGTATATACTTTTATCTATTAAAGGATGGTCATATTATAATTTAACAAAAGAATAATGAAATGTATGAAACTAGATAGATTTTTGTGCTAAGCACTGAGTAAAGATCTTTAAAAATTTGTAAAAGATATTTATTTTTTAATTAATCAAAATTGACGATATACATGTTACTGTAATATAATAAATTGTTTTAAACCACAGTACAATAACATGTTACCACAATATTATTGGTCTATGTTGTGTGTACAAATTTTAAAATGCTTTATAAAATTAGTAGGTTCATTATGTAAATAATAGTAACAATAACATTTGTGTCGTAATGCAATTGCAAGAAAAATTTCTCGGGTTTATAAATTTGATTTGGGGTTATTTTTAAAATACAAATGCATACTTTTAAGAATGTAAAACGAACCAACTCGCGTAATCAAACTTTTCTCATATCAAAAAAGATCTTTTATAAATTACGGAAACTATCCCACAAAAGACTCGAGTCGTAGAAAATTAATATTAATATGTCTTACCATATGATTGCAAATAATGTGGATTAACCCCAAGCTGTTAAAGTTTTATTTGTTCTTCTTTCGTACATTACCAAAAACAGAAAATATTACTTTCAATATTACTATGTTGTTTCGCGATACGCGCTGATTTTTGTATCATTAGTTTTTTCTTTTTTACTTTTGATCGGAAGTTTTTTATATTTCATGTGAAAAAATTATGTATGTTTGTTAGTTTCTTATTTTGTTGCCGGCCAATATTTTGTGTTGATGATTATTGTTTTGATGTAACAGTGGAGGTTGATTATTATTATAACCAGTTTGTTGGTTCGTATACAATGCGAGCATTACAATTTTATAAATAATAATAGTTTTGATAATTCGGTAATATACTATTTTTCAAATTATAAATTATATTTTGCATTTATATTCTAAATTGAAAATCATGATTCTCAAACTTTTAGTTGTATTATTTTATTATGTACATTTTGTTATATATGTTTGATATTTGGATAATACAATTCATTTGACACATTCTGCATATAATGAAATATTTTGTTCTTTTGACATTCGACCCCGCTATAAACTGTGATATTAATAACACTAACTTTAATATTGGTGTTATCTAGGACTTATTAATTTTTATATTTTTTTGGTTTTAAAATAAAATTTTGATTATATGATTCTTTAAAAATTGGGGAATTGTCTTTAGTCAAGTGGTTAAAAGTCCACTTATGCGGTTCGACTCCAGTAAGTGGTGTTGCCCCTAGGTAGTAGGCTTATTTGGCTATGGATCGGGTCTTGCCGATCCAACTGGTTGCAAAAAAAAAAGATTACTTAAAAATTTTGTCATTATAATTTATTATCATTAAAATAGGATAACATAAGTAATATACTTAAAAAGATTACTTAAAAATTTTGTCAATTTAACATGAGTAATATATGATTTTCGTAGGTAAATAAATTATTTAAAAATATCCTTTTTCATTGTTTTTAATTTTTGTCAATTTTTATTTTTTCAATTTTTCAATTATTTTTTTCCTTAGTTTTTTAAATTTTTTATTAATTAAAATTCTACGCAAGGTTTACGCTCAATCTGCAGTCTACAACATCCGGAAGCAAGGAAATGACCGACTTCACAGCCAATGCTCTTCTCCCCCAATGATTATCTTCAAAAACATAGATAGGGAGGTGAGAAATACCATTTCAGCTAGAAGAAGCAGGAAACGATTCAATGATCTCATGAAGTTTTGGCTCTAGTGATCTTCTAACTCTCAGTAATTGATAAGTTTTCTCCTTTTTTTTATATTTTTTGGCAAGGACAAAACCTTTACTCATGTAAGTATTAACCATCTAACGAAATTTATAAGTTATCAAAAAAATTTATTGTATCTTTTTTTTTGTTTTCTTGGTATGCCAAAACTATTAAGCTATATCTTTCATGGGAGATTGACAAACATAAGCACGACACGACAATCCATTATATAAGTGAACGAAACTAAAATATAATATAGAATAAGATATTATTGTGTTGTGTTTGATACAAGATCCTAAGGTTCATATGTATAGTCTTTAGCATTTAACATATTGCTAACACAACATTATGTAAATTTTCCTAATCCAAATATAACGCGTAGATGGAAATAACTTGTAGAAAAAGTAATATAGAGATCTAGAATATTCTTCGGTGTTGGGCTTCGCAGGCTTCGGTTCATAGATATCCTCAATAGAAACCAAACGCAACATCGGGGGATCGATTGGTTGGTACTGTGACTGTAGACTTTTGCTGTAGACTTTTAAAACTTTTGGTTGTAAAGACTTTTGGCGGTAAGAAGTATGACTTTTACTTTTAAACTAATAAAAGTATGATTGTTAATAAAAACTGACTTTTACTTTTAAACTAAAAAAATTTCTAAGATATAACAAGATGGATTTCATTAAATAGACAATAAAAAGATAAATTTTAATCAATTAAATTTTTTTGGTATAATAAATTATATGTAAATTAATAAATAGATTACAATAATTTTGGGGTACAAAAAATTACAAGAGGTAAAAAGTTGGGTTTAAAAGTCACGTATAAGTGACTTTGGAAAAAAAAAACAAAGGCGGTTGAAAAATAGACTTTTAAAACTGTAAAATTTTTAAAGTTTAAAAAATATGATTGGGTAAAAAAATGTTGTAAAAGCTTTGAAACCCTTTAAAATTTTGACAGTGCAAAAACCAATCACCCCAGATGAAAAAGGATGAATGCCTTACAAGCTTAAAGAGAAAATCAACCAATTGTTATTCACATATACTTTGCAAGTTGTCATTGTGTTAAAGCCCAACTATGTTAACGAGATACTAAGATTTCGTTTTTTTACAACAAAAAGACCATCTTAGAAGCAAGGCTTCCATGTCAAGTTAAAACTTTGATAATTCGATTTCTTCTTCACATGGACAACTAATGATAAAGGTTTTGATGTCTGGCCCATGGTCATTGGTGCTTGTCAAAGAGCAAACTCTAGAGACAATAACATGTTGTATTGGAAGTGGGATATAAAGCCACTTTGATTTCGATTTAGCCGTTTACAGAAACCGACATCTGAAATTAAAATATGTGCTCAGAGACGGAAAAAGTCACTTACCAACTTAACTCAATAGACAAAACATTTCTGTGGATTTTGGCTCGTCATTCTGTTTCTGAGATTCTTCGCTTATGTGCCAAGTATTTAATCCCATCATCATGAGGTAAAGTAATGTTTATCGGAAAAGAAAAATAAATCGTTCCAGAACTTTTTTTGATCTTTCAAATTGAAAATGCATATTCTGCATCTGGAATTGACGATTGGGATGGTTGAAGAGATAATATATGAGCTTTAGAGTAATCTATTTAGTTCAATAGAAAAGCATATAATGAAAAAAATAAATGGTCACGATTGAAGTGTGATAGATCTTCTCAAAATAAGCAGGCTCATAAGACGCGGGTATACTTAGAAAGTTGCTAAGAAAAGTAAGATGATGGTGTTTACTATCCTTAGGCGGAAAAGAATGAAGCTGTAATAGTGTCATAGACTTCACCTACAATGATGTTGGTATTTTCTATCAATTAGAAAAAAAGCGCGTGTCAATTTACCGTATGGGTACAAAGTAAAATCTCCAAAATATTTCAGTGCAACTATTGTTTATACACGTATTAGCTATGGTGGATTTTCTTTCTCGCTTTGATTCTTCTAAAAAGATTAGTTGTAGTTTCAGTTCTCTTTCTACCCATTCCATATCTAAACTCAAGAGTCAGATCATCTTTTTTTTGATAACCAGGAGATTCAGAGCCTGTAAGCCCCTAATACCCTAGAGCGAGGTCTGACCAGATAAGATACTCGCATGCAGCTCGAACCCGTGACCTCATCTTTTAATAGACGGGCTTTTACAATTGGCTCTACACTTCGTTGGTTAGTGAGATCACTTTTTCCTCCCTAAACTTTAAGAGATTCATAATAAAAGTTTCAGTTATACATATTCAAATCCTTGAAATCCAAGTACCACTCATATATAGATTATCTAACGCCGAACAAAACTTTTGAAATTGTTCGAAATAATCAAACAAATCAATCCAGATTAATCTAGAAAACACGTTGACAAAAAAAAAGATTAATCTAGAAAACACATGTATAACTAAATCATACTACACTGCAAAATATTTTCTGAAAAAACCAAAACGTATAGTTTCCACATATAACCCTGATATGTTCAAACGTTTATCAAATCTCGGTATTCCCATTATGGAGCATAATTTGGAGAGTCTTTAGGTTCTAATTTGAGATAAAAACAAAGCATTACCTTAAATATGTCTTTTAATAACTTAAAGGTTACCGATTTCTTCACACTCACAAGCTTCATCTACAAACTCACCAATCTTTATACAAAGAAAGATACATAACGTAACCATATTTAGAATCAATTTGAATAACATGTCAACAAAGAGGTTTAATTGGATGCTACTGATGAACTGCTTCGCTTTGATTTGATATATAGATGTGATATATGGATTGCCCATAAGCTAGGGTTGTCAAATCTCCGTGTATTATTAAGATTAAAAGAGAGATAATTTGGATGGTTTAAAAGGAGAGGATGCTTAAATATTTTAAATATGTGTCTAACAACATGCAGATTACATCGACCTTAGAGAGAGTGGCTATTATGTCTCCGGTGCAAGATATGGAGCTTCATTCAGGCCGTAAAATCCAATCAAACTTGCATATTATATCGGAGAATTTGGAGGATGTGAGTGTTCAATATGATAATGTTATGGTTGTGAACTATGCTAAGAAGACGAAACAACTAGCTTCTGCAAGAGTAGTGCGCCGAAAGCTTCATGTAGAGGATATCATTGCTGCTTCTCATGGTGATGCCTTCAAGTCTGCCCAAGTGATGTTTCAAGTTGGGAGTGCAGATCTGCGAGGACAGCGAGAATCAAAGAAGAAAGTAGCTGCAACGAAAGCTCCAAGGAAGGTTCCGGTGAAGAAGAAGAGGGTGGTTTCATCGGTGGTGGGTGGGGATACGTCCAAAAAACGTGGAGCTGATCATGATCGTGTCTCTCCAAAGAAGAATGCAGGTTTAACTCGAGAGAGTGTTTCTGTAAATAATGTACCTCGTATTGGGGTTTCTTTTGATTCTATTCTACCTACTGGTTCTAAGTTTTTTAAGTCTACAACTTGTACGGGTTTAGTGGTTTTCCAAAAACCATCCAAATCTTATTAATGATTACAACAAGTTAGAACTGCCAAGGTCTTAGGAATTCCTTGACAGTTTAACGCCTAAGGGAATTGAGGTTGAAGCTCTTCTTGGACATTATGTTCGTAATGGAAATGAAAAAATCAAGATGAATATGTTTTGTAAGTATTTCAATGGCTAGGGTACAATAATCATTTTAAAGTCCCTCCTGTGGGGCTCAGTGGAGGAGTTGCTTTATTTTTGGCGGCAAAACATTGATATGGAGATTCTCTCTTCGTCTCTTAATTTTATCGATGCCTTGATTAATCACCACAATAATTCCTTCCACTGCACATTTTTATATGGTGCATCGGTTCGTGAGCATCGTCTGGAATGCAATTTCTGCATTAGGAGAGAATCATTATTCTGCTTGTCTTCTTGTAGAAGATTTCAACGATATTTTATGCAATCTAAGAAGCGTGTGAGTTACCTTGGCGTGAGGGTTCTTTTGTTGATTTCCTTAGTTTTGTCCTGAAGGTTCTTGAAGCTTAAGCGTTTCCGCCTAAGTTTATTCTCTAGATAAAGGAAAGCATTTCCTCTACTAGCTTTGTTGTATCCATAAATGGTGAGTTGGGAATTATTTTTAGGGGGTAAAGGGTCTACGACAGGGAGATCGCTTGTCCCCTACCTTTTCATCATCATAATGGAGTCGCTACAAGAATGTTGGACAAGGCAACATCATCTGGAGTAGTGGGTCTCCAACCAAAATGTAATGACCCTCTCATTACCCACCTCCTCTTTGCAGATGATCTCTTGGTTTTCTCGGATGGATTCGAACAGTCCATTAGCAGTCTCACTGAGATTCTCAAGAACTTCAAAGAAATGTCGGGTCTTCAGATAAATGGGTCAAAATCAAAACTCTTCTCTTCAGGATACTCTCCGGAACATTTCACTAGCTTGACCTCTGTATCTCTATTACACTTGGGAAGCTTCCAAAAAGGTATATGGGTTTGCCACTATCTTCTTCAAAGCTCATCTTTGTAGTAAAATCTCTATTGGAAAAGATTAGTGGTAAACTTCACTTGTGGACCACTCAATCTCTCTCATTTTCGGGAAGGATCAGGCTGATTTTGTCTATGATCTATGGAATGGTCAATTTCTGGAGTCAAATATTTGTGCTTCCTTGAAAATTATACCAGAAGTTGGACTCCTTGTGTTCATCTTTTCTTTGGAAGTACTCAACCTCATCGACCATGGGAGCCAAAGTAGCATGGTAAGATGTATGGAAACCAAAGGCTAAAGGTGGATTAGGTTTAAGGAAACCTGGAGATTTTGCTATTGTGTTCCAATTAAAGCTCATATGGAACCAATTCTCAAAATGAGGATCTTTATGGGTTGCTTGGACTAAGAACCATCTGTTTAATTTCAAAAGCTTATGGCAGTCTTCGGACTTAGCGACTTTCTTTCGGAACATTAGAAGTGTCCTACGATTAAAACACCTTCTCATCCCGCTCTTTAGGTGCAAGGTTTGGAATGGCAGGTCGGCCTTCTTTTGGTTTGACACATGGACCGACATCAGTCCACTTATCTCCTTTATTGGAGAGAATGACCCCGCTCTCCTTAGGTTGCACAAGGATGCGAGAGTTTTCGAGCCTACCAGAGATAATGATTGGTGCTGAAGGGAAGTGAGAACTCCAAATGTAGAGCAATTATTGATCACCTTAGTAGGTACCTCCAATCCCAGTCTCAATGCGGGTGAGGACCAATTCCTATGGAGGAATGCTTCGGGTGAGTTCACAACACATTTCTCCTAGGCGAACACTTGGCAGTAGATTCGTGAAGCCTCACCAAAAGTTGAATGGCACACTATAGTTAGTTCAAAGAGTTTGTCCCAAGATTCTCGTTCATTTCTTGGCTTTCCTTTCTACGGAGACTGGGAGCAAAAGACAGACTTTGGGCTGGGGTTTAAATGTCTCGGCAAAATGTATCTTCTGAAATTCGGAAATTGAAACACATGAACACCTCTTCTTTGATTGTTCTTTTATAGGTGCAATTTGGCTTTCCATGGGTGGGAGAATAGACACTCAACCCTCATCAGACATGGTGACTATGAAGACATGGATTCAGTCTCTTACAAGAGCACCGGTGCGCCTGGCCAGATCTCTAGCGGAGCTTCTACATTAAGTTACAATCTACATCATATGGATGGAAAGAAATGCAAGAATATTCAAGGAAACATCAACCCCCTTGACTGTTTTAAAGTCATCTATAGATCGGACAATGCGTAACTGTCTTCTCTCTTACACTCCGAAAGATCTAACTACTTCTCCATCGCACCTTAAGTTTTACTTCTCATGTGTTGGTAACATGTTATAAGTTCCAGTTTGTACAATATTATGTGATTAGGGGTTACATTTATTATTGGTTATAAAGTTTAACATTAAAACCAAGAAAAAGTAATTCAAATATATTAATTTAGATATTTATAGAATTAAACTGAGAATTTAAACTAAATTATTTATACCAAATATATGCACATGAATTTGTGCCTAACGCGGATCCACCTCTAGTATATGTAAAAAGCTTCAATCTTTGAATATTATTATTGTCATGGGATGTGGATTCTCAGCAGTGAAAAGGGAAATATCAAGTAGGTATGTTCCAAAGTAATTGGTATCTCTCTCCGTTAATGCGGAAGCGGTAACCCTTACTTGGTGAGTTAAATGTATACACAATCTTCGGTTTGAAAATGTTCATTTTGAGAGTGACTCAAAAACGCTCATCATCTAATGCCACTGTAAACCCAACCTCTTGCCCAAATTACAACACTGCACATGTTATAGAGGGACTTTTAATTTCATAAGATGCTTAAGCACTTATTGTAGTACCTCAACTTGGCTTAGGCATTTGATGAAGCATAAGAAACAAAACGGTTTGTTACATAAACTACAAGCACGTAAATGATTTCAAACGGTGGCAAGTAAATTATATTTGTCTTATGGCATTGTAATTAGCCAAAGCCAATAAAGGTGCAACCTTTTTCGAATCAAAACCTTGAAGATGTTCTTGAGCATCTCTTATTAATTTCTCTGCATACTCCTGCGACTTCTCAAGACCCATGAGCTTCGGATACGTCAGCTTATCGAGGATCACATCTCGTCCGGAGGATTTCCCGAACTCCTCCGACGTTTTCGTCACATCCAAAATGTCATCAACCACTTGATACGACAATCCAACGCATCTCGCGAATTTTCTCAGCCTCTCGATCTCTTCCTCAGTTCCGCCGCCAAAGATTGCTCCTATAACAGCCGCCGCCTCCAGCATCTTCGCCGCTTTATGAACGTGAATAAATTCAAGAAGCTCCAATCCAGCTTCGTTCTCGTTCATCCCTTCACTGCTTATATCCACCACTTGACCGCCAGCGATCCCTTCTGATCCAGCGGCTTTCGCAAGCTCAACGGTTGCTCTTACCAGTTTTGCCGGAGATACATCCGACGTTGCCAAATGCTCAAACGCTAACGGTAAAAGCGCGTCTCCGGCGAGGAGGGAGACGCCTTCACCGAACACTTTGTGGCTGGTGGGTTTTCCTCTGCGGAGATCGTCGTTATCTATACAAGGAAGATCGTCGTGCATCAGCGACATGGTATGTATCATTTCCAAGGCGCATGCTGCCTGTAGCGCTGTGGACTCTTCGCCGCCGACTAGTTCACAAGCAGCGATGCAGAGAAGCGGCCTCACTCGCTTGCCGCCAGCAAGGAGCGAGTATCGCATGGCCTCGTGTATCTTGATAGGTTCTCGGAGCGAGATAGCGGAATCGAGAGCTTTGTTGACGGTATCAACTTTAGTATTCATGTAAGACATGAAGTCGAATCTGAGATTCTCTCCATCTTCCTCGTTCATGACACTATTAATCTTACTGGTGAGTTTTGGTCGGAGAAGGAAAGGTTTGATTTTGAGGAGAGTTAAGTTGGTTCCCGGTACGGATCTTTTGCAAGAGTGATGTACCCATGAAGAAGTTAGATATAAGGTAGCCATTACGATCTATGAAGAAATTTGATTTCTCTCTCTCTCTCTCTCACTCAGTTGGAATTTGCTAGTGGAGTTCATGGAGTAACGGACATGGTTTCTTAAGTAGAGTTGTGGATTCAATACGACAAAAGTAATGAGCATAGGTTAAATATTATTGAGTAATAGGATGCTTAGAGCATCATTAACCATAGCACCCCATTTGGGGTGCTTAATCATTTTTTATTAATAAATTTGTGTTAAGCACTTTAAGTAAGCAGTTTAATTTGGGATTTTTGGATATTTTTGAGTATTTTTTGATATATTTTCAGGTATTTTGGGTTCGGATTGGGATATTCTAAACGGATCTAAAACGGATCTGAAAGCTGAAAAATTGTAAACGGATCCGTAACAGATCCATAAACCGAAAAACAAAAAAAACGGATCTGAAAGGGATTCGAAACGGAACCGAAACGTATATTTTCACGTATTTTGGGTTTGGATCGGAATATTTTAAACAGATCTGAAACGGATCCGAAACTTCAAAAATCGTAAATGAATATGTAACGGTTCCAAAAACTGAAAAACAAAAAAAAAACGGATCTGAAACGGATATTTCGGGTATTTTGGGTTCGGTTCGTGATATTTTAAACAGATCTGAAACGGATCCGGAACTTCAAAAATCGTAAATGAATATGTAACGGATCCAAAAACCGAAAAAAACATATCTGAAACGGAATCTAAACGGATATTTTCGGGTATTTTGGGTTCGGTTTGGGATATTTTAAACAGATCTGAAACGGATCCGAAACTTCAAAAATCGTAAATGAATATGTAACGGTTCCAAAAACTGAAAAACAAAAAAAAAACGGATCTGAAACGGATATTTCGGGTATTTTGGGTTCGGTTCGTGATATTTTAAACAGATCTGAAACGGATCCGGAACTTCAAAAATCGTAAATGAATATGTAACGGATCCAAAAACCGAAAAAAACATATCTGAAACGGAATCTAAACGGATATTTTCGGGTATTTTGGGTTCGGTTTGGGATATTTTAAACAGATCTGAAACGGATCCGAAACTTCAAAAATCGTAAATGAATATGTAACGGATCCAAAAACCGAAAAACAAAAAAAACAGATCTGAAAGAGATCCAAAACGGATCTGAAAATGAAATTGTTCTGACCAAAAAAAAAGGACGAAGAACCAACAAGAGTCGACTCTTAATCAAGAGTCATAAGATACGGCGCTTACAACTTTTGTTTTTTGTTTTTAATTAATAAAAGGCTAAGCAACTCCCTAAGCACCTGCGATAAAGATGGCCTTAGAGCATCTCCAATGGTAATACTACCATTGGAGTTCTTAAGTATTTTTTAATTATATTTTTTTTATTTTTTAAATAGTTAAGAACTCTATTAGGAAAAGGGTGTTCAATGGTGTTACTTAATTAGGAGTTCTTAGAGAAAAAAATATTAAATTTTAAACATTAATATTTACAATTAAACACACAATTATTGAATGATTAAATTTAAACACACCAAAGCATCACATTGTTATTGAATGATTACACATAAACATACAATATTTATAAATCATTATCATCACCAAACTTGTTCCAAATATTTTCAATTAAATCATTTTTCAATTGTTCATGCATACGTCTATCACGAACACGAGTCTGAATGCCAAGCATATTACCGAGATTTGAAGGCATGTCGGTACTATAGGACATATCCACCCGTGAACTTCTGTTTCCTTCTCCTTCTTCAAATTTAGATGTATCATATTGAGTGTATCCATCTCGTTCATTTTCTACGATCATGTTGTGGAGTATGATACACACTCTCATAATCTTCCATATCTCTTCCTTGTCCCATAAAAGAGCCGGGTTTTTTACAATTTCAAACCGAGCTTGCAAGACTCCAAAAGCCCGCTCCACATCTTTCCGGGTTGCTTCTTGAACTTTTGCAAATAACTCTGCTTTGGCACCTTGTGGGAGTGTGATAGATTGGATAAATGTTGACCATTTTGGATATATACCGTCCGTGAGGTAGTACGCCAAATCATACTGGTGCCCGTTGACCACGTACTGCACCCTTGGAGCTCGACCTTGTAAAATGTCATCAAAAACAGGTGATCGATCGAGGACGTTAAGATCGTTTAAGGTACCTGGAGGACCAAAAAAGCGTGTCATATCCAAAGATCTTGTGAAGCTACAACCTCCAAGACAATTGTCGGCTTTCCTGATCCACGGGTGTACTATCCTTTCCAAGCGGTTGGGCAATTTTTCCACTCCCAATGCATACAGTCAATGCTTCCTATCATTCCAGGAAATCCGCTTATCTCTCCAATATCGAGTAGCCGTTGAAGATCCTCTGTTGTGGGTCTTCGTAGATACTCATCTCCAAATAACAGGTTAACAAAACCTGTGGAGCTTTCCATGTTTAACAGGTTAACAAAACCTGTGAAGCTTTCCATGTTTAAGGAATGGGCTTTGTTTCTCTACTAGAAACACAGTGAACTATAATTTAAGGAATGGGTTGTGTTTCTCTACTAGAAACACAGTGAACTATATTATAAGTTAGTCATTAACATTTATAACATTTATAAATGTTTAGAAGTTAGTCATTAACATTTATAACCCATCAGCTCATAGCAGTTGGTAAGTTATGGTTTGTGGTTCAAATGGAATTAAAAACAGAGTTGAAATCAAAAGTACCAAAGTACCATTTCAAAACCAGAGTTTATATTCAATCCTGAGCAGTTTAAAAACCAAAGTACCATTTCAAAACCAGAGTTGAAATCCAAAGTTGCATTTAAAAGCCATCAAATTTGAGCAGTTAGAAATTTTCACAGTTTTGATTTTAAGCATTTATAAACCCACCAACTAAAAAAGTTTTACTTAAAAGGTTTCAGAGTTTAAATCCAAAAGTTTTACTTAAAAAGTTTCAGAGTTTAAATCAATGTTTGTAGTTACATTTCCAACTAAAATGGTTTTACTTAGGAAATTTACTTATTCTTAAGTTTTGTTTGAAAATTCTTGTTTGAAAACTCTAGTTCAGTCTAGATTTAAACTTTAGTTTCAATCAATCTCAGGGTTATCTAAAGTATTTTAACCAATCGATTAACAAATGCAGAGTTTAACAAAGTTGATTCAAAACAGAGTTTTGAATCTATAGTTGATTCAAAACAGAGTTTAAACAAAAGCAGAGATTAAAAGTACCATTTCAAACCAAACTACCATTTAAATCCAGAGTTTTACAAGTGATTTAGCTTAGAACCAGAGTTTGACGTTTCAATTTAAATCAAAACATAGTTTAAACAAAAGCAGAGTTTAAAAGTTGATTCAAAACAGAGTTTAACAAGAGTTTAAAAGTTGATTCAAGACAGTTCATAGTATATTTATGCATAATCATACACTTAACAAACCAATTCATAGCAAATCATACACTTAACAAACCATACACTTAATAAATTCATAGTATATTTATGCATAATCATACACTTAACAAGAATTCATACCTATAACAAAACCAATTCCTAGCAAAAACAAAACCAGTTCAGTGCAAACGTACCTCTTCCTAGGGAGGTAATCGCAGGGACAAGTGTTCCTTGTGTCTTTTCATATCTCGCCGTTCTTCTTCCATCGCCAAAACCTACAAAAAAGAAAACAAATGGTAAGCCGATCAAGAGATTTACACAAACCCTAAACCTAGATAGAGCATGCAATAGATTAGATAAGGAGTTAGATCGAATCGTTCCCAAAACTCAAAACGATTCCCAAATCGATTCGCAAACCCAGAAAAAAAACCCTAAATCGATTAAGGACTCAAGAACACAAACCCTAAATTGAAATCGATCCCCAAATCGATTAAAGACGCAAGAACAAACCCTTATTTGTGACGAAAACAACATGCAACCACTCTAAACCCTAGAATTCACAGAGATCGGCTTCGATTTACCTTGATTTCGCGATGATTCCCCAATCGCCTCTTAATCGCATCGAGAGAGAGAGAGACTTGTTTTTTTGGTTTCGTCGAGAAATGAGAGTTTTTTTTTCCAAAGCGAAATTGATTAATGCGCTCGACCAATCAGAAACCGCCACGTCACTAACAACCCAGGTTCTAAAAACCCTTAATTAAGCAGCGCTGCTTACGATTTTTAATTTTTAAAATAGATTTTTTATTTGTTTTTGCCTAGATTTAAGAGCTAAACAACCCTTAAGAACCACCATTGTGGATGGTCTTATGAGTTCACACTGAACATACACTGAACATATGTTTGTGTACTACTAAAACATTGTGGATTAAAGATAGTGATGATGCCAATAGAAGGTATATGCAGGGGCGGAAGTATGTGTTAGGTAATGGGGTCAAGTGATCCCAAATAAATTCATGAAAATAAATTTAGAGAAGTTTTGAGGTTGTGTGAAGTTTGCAATTGATTAAGGCTATAATATTTTTAGAAATTTTATTTATAAAAATGGTCAAAATTTTTTGGATAGTATAGTAAATGCAAAAACTGCAATATTTTATATGAAGTGGTAATACGTGAGGAAAAAAATTATAAACTTAGATTTGAATAATTGTGGGGTGAAAAAGAAATTGAAGACATTAGTTTAAGAAATAGTAATTCTATGTAAAAAGAATTACTAAACCATGTTAAATAGATGTACTATTTATGTGGGTTAAAAAGCTACAATCATTAAAGATCTAAAAAATAAAAAATCGTAATAAATAACTTTTACATAAACCCTGAAATTTAAAATAAAATATTATTATATTTAGTAATAAGTTATGGCGAGTGATACTAAATAAGATTAATTAGGTGAATATTATAAGGGGGCTATTAATTAACTTTTGGGAGTGGGGAAAAATATTATTGGGGATTTTTACAATAAAGCCCCTCCACTTTGTTTAAAAAAATTGAGGATCCTTCTATATATTAAAAGAGAAGTAACTTTAGTAACTTCTGTCCACATGTCGCTCATACGTGAGTTGTAAAATTAAACGTTATAATTTGATTGGTTGTTTAGTTTTGATTTACAGAATTTTTTTTATCAACCAAACACTAATTCAGAGAGTCATTCCAGAATTGGTTAACCAATTCGGAAGAGAGGAATCTACATAAATAAAATCACAGCGTAAAAGACGAGATCCTCGAGCTAGACTATCCGCTTATGTTTTCGCTGTACGCGGGATTTTTGATAATGAAAATCCTGGGAAATGGTCACGAAGGCGTTGGAAATCTTGGATGTAAGTGTAGAAAGCTGGCCAGTCATCCGGATTCTGGAGAATCGTAGGGAGCTCTAAACAATCCGTCTCAAAAAGTTGACACTCAATTCTTCTGTTAATTAGCTCTGACATTGCCCACACCAGCGCTTCCAGTTCTGAATGCAATGATGAAAGACTATGCCGCAGACATTTTGCTCCAACTAATAATAACAAGTTCTCACTATCTTGGCATACTCACCCTAATCCAGTATAAGGTTCCGATTGTTTCCGATTTCAAGAATTTTTAAAATCTTTTTTCGAACAAAAAAGTTAATTAATATTATATTCCACCAAATAATGTGAGATGCCACAAATGTCTTGTTTAGGTAACTTAATTGAATGATTTTTATTCGAATGTTTAATTATGCAAATATAAAATTATAATGTGAATGTACTAAAATTTCGGTATATACATATATAAGGAAACCTTAATTTAGAATTCTGTAATTATAGATATATAAAAATACAATGGGAATCTACTAAAATTTCGTTATATACATATAGAAACCAATATAAATAATGAAATAAATAAGAAAATGTGAAAGGAAACTAACATTCAATTTACCTTTATAAACAATATTATTGATATGTAGAAATATGGTTCTACATACAACCAAAAGTTTCAATACCAATTTTATTGAAACAAAATTTCTCTTTCTCTATTTTTTTGTTTTTGTTTTTCTCAATCCGAATATGATGGGTTCCAACTACAATCAAATTTTTAGTTATAGTTGATCTAAAGAGACTCGAGCTTTACGATTTTTTCTGTTTTATTTTTTTAGTGTCATGTATGTATGTGTATGCGTGTGTTTATGCAAGAGAGAGTGATAATATTGGTGTAATTATTGAGAGAGATGAGTCCATGGAATATAAAGTTTTCCGGATTTTCAATTTTTTTTGCAAGTATATTAAAATATAAAGGTTATGTTGAAAAACTAACTTTTATATTAAAATATATGTGTTGGAAATTTTGAGAAACTTTATATGTATATGCATGTGTGTTTTTTTGCCGATGTGTATGCGTGTGTTTATGCAATAGAGATTGATAATATTGATATAATTATTGAGAGAGATGAATCCATGGAATATAAGGTTTTTCGGATGTGTTTTAGTTTTTTCTTTTGCAATTTTTTTTTTAAAGTATATTAAACTATAAAGGTTGTATTGAAAAACTAACTTTTATATTAAAATATGTGTTGGAAAATTTGAGAAACTTTGTATAAGTTAACTTTTTCATATATTAGAACTACTTCATCTTCTTCATTTTTCTTCATCTCTTCCATTTTTTCCACGCATGGTCTAATATCGGTTTTTTAAAATCATCGCGAACATCATTTATTCTAGCACAACAACGCCAAGGTAGTGTTTAACATTTATTTTTTTAATTTGAACAAGCAGTGAATTGCAAACTTGTATAATAATCTATGTTTTTTATTGTTTTTTGTTTAGTAATGTTGGATCCAAATTCCTAATATGTTAATAGAGATATCTAGCAAAAAAATCACAAACGGTAAGTGATTCTTAAGATTTAACTTAAATCACTTTGCATGTGTATTTAAAATTTAGTATACATTAACCTTTCCGTTTTTTACACATTGTGGTGTGTGAGATTTTTTGTTATGGGTTATGACTAAATAAACATGTACGTATAAATTATATCTATATAAATTTTTATGAGGGTTATGTATATATATATATATATATATATATATATATATA
>OVAN01008131.1:0-18614 GCA_900406275.1 Anastatica hierochuntica | reverse complement strand
AAGTTGCTCGAGGAATGTCGTTTTTGTAAAAAGTCAAGATTTAGGCCACAATGGGTTGTGTGGAAGAGAATACCATACCAGAGGATGTGGTATCTCCCTATTACTGATCGATTAAAAAGAATGTATCAATAAGAAAGGACAACAACATCAATGAGGTGGCATGCGGAACATACACAATTAGATGGAGAGGTTACCCACCCATCAAAAGCAAAAGCGTGGAGACATTTTTACTCAGTACACCCCGAATTCGCTAGAAAAAGTAATGTCTACCTTGGTTTATGTATAGATGGATTTAGTCCATTTGGTATCTCAGGTAGGCAGATTCTTTGTGGCCCATAATCGTCACGCCGTATAACCTCCCACCAGAGATGTGTATGCAAAGAGAATTTCTATTTCTCAGTGTATTAGTCCCTGGGCATAACCATCCAAAACAATCACTTGATGTTTTTCTACAGCCTTTAGTAGAGGAACTGAAACTGTTATGGTATACCGGAGTTCGCACGTTTGACTGTTCCAGGAGAAGGAACTTTACGATGCGTGTAGTGCTTATGTGGACCATAAGCGACTTTCCTGCGTATGGGATGTTGTCAGGTTGGAAAACGCATGGACGGTTGTCTTGTCCTTACTGTATGCATCGTACAGACTTTCCTGCGTATGGGATGTTGTCAGGTTGGAAAGTCGCTTAATAGGAAGTATTGACTGTCACCGTCAATTTCTTCCTATTAACCACCCGTACAGAAGAAACAGAAGAGTATTTAGGAAGAAAAAAATTGTTCGTGNGGGGGGGGGGGGTTGGCATGTTCCACCTAATATGCCTGATGGTTATCTGGAAGACCATAACTTGCATAAGAAAAGTATCTTCTGGGAGCTTTCATACTAGAAAGATCATCTCCTCCGACACAATCTTGATGTGATGCACATCGGGAAGAACTTTTTTGATAACATCATGAATACACTTCTGAATATGAAGGGAAAGAGTAAAGATAATTACAAATAATGTCTTGAATTGCCTGAAATATGCGGAAGGAGCGAATTGCACATTACCAAAGATGGTAAAGCACCAGTCCCTATATTCAGATTATCCAGTTCAGCGAAGACAACGTTATTCCAATGGGTGGCATATGAAGTCAAGTTTCCGGATGGTTTTGTATCAAATCTTTCACGATGTGTTGAGCAAGGTAAATTCTCAGGTATGAAAAGTCATGATTTCCATGTGTTTATGCAACGACTACTACCATTTGCTATGGCGGAACTTCTACCTAACAATGTGCACGAAGCAATTGCTGGTACGTACGTTCGTACTTATGTATATATCTTCACTAGCATATATATATATATATAAGATTGCCATATATACTAATATACACATGGATCTTGATGTTTTATAGGTGTAGGGATGTTCTTTCGGGATCTTTGCACGAGGACATTGATAGAAAGTGTAATAGCCCAACTGGATGAAAACATTCCCATCCTTTTATGCAATTTGGAGAAGATATTCCCGCCATCGTTTTTCGATGTAATGTAGCACCTACCTATACATCTTCCACATGAAGCAGAACTTGGGAGACCTGTACAATTTCGGTGGATGTACCCTTTTGGAAGATTCATGAAACATCTAAAAAAGAAAGCAAAGAATCTTGCAAAGGTGGAGGGTTCTATTGTTCAGGGAAGTTTAACCGAGGAGACATCTCACTTTACATTGTTCTATTTTGCCCCTAAAGTTAGGACACGCAAAAGAGCCCCCACGATGATATGATGATGATGGCGTTGCCCCAACATATGCCATGGATGGAGTTCCGAATATATTTTGCGCAATTGGTCGGCTTAGTGGACGAGTAAAAGAGGTTTTGTGGGGGGGAGTGAGGAAGAAATTCACTGTGCCCATACGTACATTCTTCTGAACTGTGAAGAAATACGCCCGTGGGAAAGGTAAACATATGTCGGTTATATTTATACAAACAAATTTCTAAATAGATTTTGGATGTACTATATATAGTCTTACGTACATATGAATCTATATCTATGTACTAGTCTTTTTGTCACTCAAGTTCGCGAAGCGATCGAGGGGATCTCAAATGATGATGTCGAGAGGAGAAAAGCAGAACACTTTGTTCCCTGGTTACAATAACAAGTAACTATATTTACGTGAATATTAATTTTATATATATATATATAGATATATATATTTATTTTATTAATAAGATGTACGATATGTTGCTAATGGTTATATTATATATTTGCTTACAGATTGATTACGAGGAGGAATCATATCCTCTGTGGTTTCATGAGATGCTACAACGTCCTATTGCGAGGATATGTACCGCACCTATGTATTTTATAAGAGGATATGCATTCCACGCTTACGATTATGGCAGACATCGCACAAGCGTTAACTACGACGTTTGCGTAAGGGGGGACATAGATTTCTATGGAATCCTACAAGAAATCTTAGAAGTTACTTTCCCTGGTCTCCTATAATTGAAATGCATGTTCTTTAAGTGCAAGTGGTTTGATTCTACAATTGGCAGAGGTGTTCGTATCAAAAAATTCAGAGTCGTCGATGTTACCAAGGGACACAAGTACAACAAATTTGAGCCATTTATCCTTGCATCACAAGCGGAACAAGTTAGTGTCATTCCTTATCCCCGTTTGACATTGATCGACATGAACTGGCTATCCGTCTTGAAGATTGCACCACGAGGTCATATAGTACATGAAGAGGAATATGCCCTCCAATATGATACACCCGTTGAGATGCCTTCTCCTGAACTAAGTACAAATCCCGTTCTACTAATTGATCCCCATAGTAGGGAAATTGACGAAATACCAGAGGAAACATAAACGAACAAACGGACGAATTCGACGAAAGTGACAGTCCAGATGACGACGATGGGTCGGAGGAAGAAGTGGAGTGATGAAACTTGTATATTTTAAAGTTTTTTTGAATTATATGTATTTCTATATGTACGATTCGAAAAATTTCTTAATATTTGTATCATTTAAGTCTAATTGAATCACCAAATAAGTTTTCACAGATTATTGAAAGCGATCAAAAATGGTAAATGATTCATCAATATTAAAAATTAAGTTAATAAGTTATAACTAATAACTGAAATATAGTTGTTAACTTGTGGTTAAATGGTTGTTAATTTGTTGTAATTGCATAATTTATCGTGAAATAGTTGTTAAATTCCGAATCAACGTTACGTCGTCGTTTTATATACAATCGTCGTTAAATCATCGTAAATTTACGACGATTTAACGACGAAATACCGAAAAAGTAACTTGAAACCCTAAACCCCAAATCGGGATATCGGTTATCAAATTATACAACTACACATTCATAAAAAAAACACATTAGAAGTATAAGTATGAATGCATGTTTTCATAACATCAAATTTTTTTAAAACATGACCAATAAACAACATCTGAAAGAGAAACAACATAAACGACATTGTAATGTATAAGAGATTATGAGACGAAAGTTTTAAGAAATTTTTTCTTTCAAAAATTGTTGTAATGCTTAATACTAGGAGAAATACAAGGTTTTCCAACCTAGATTGATCGAAACATTTTAAAAAATTTAAAATTTTTGACGTTTTAGAAACAATTTACACTAATCATCGTTAAGTCGTTGGTAATTAAAGACGATTTTACGACGAATATAACCAAATCGTCGTAAACTCGTCGTTAAATCTCAAACCCTAAGCCCTAAAATATCTACATCTTCAGATGTACTTTGTACGAGGAGGTACACTTCGTACAAAAGTACAAATCTTCTTTAAATCGTCGTTATTTAACGACGAACTAACAACGATTGATAAAAAAACGAAANCCCCCCCCCCCCCCCCGGCGCGTACATACAAAAAAATTAAATATTTGGTTGCCACGAATTTACGACAAATCATCTTAAATTCGTCGTAAATTAACGACGAATTTACGACGACAGCTATGTCTATATAAACGAGCAAGTCCCCATTTCGTTGTTCATTCCAACTTTCTCACAAAATCAACAACTCTCAACACACTCTCCACTACTAAAAAGGTAATCTTCAAACTTAATCTTTTAAAATAATTTTAATATTTAAATTCTAAATAGATTAGGAATTGAATTAGTTGTAGGATTGAATTTTAGTTTTAGGATTTGTAATTTAGCCTTATGATTAAAACTTGTAACTGAATTTTAGCCTTAGAATTTGTAAAATTTTTAAATTTAAACTACATACTAAATTTTTAAGTTTAAACTAAATACTAAATTTAAATTTAAATTTAAACAATAAAGAAAATTTTAAATTTAAACTTTTAAATTTAAACAATAATTATTTTTAAAATTTTAAATTGAAACTAAATACTAAATTTTTAAAAGTGATTTTTTCTATAATCACAATAATGATTTTTAAAGTGATTTTCCCTAAAATCATAATAATGAGACTTTAATTCTTTTTGAAAGTAGTATTCCCCAAAGTTAAAGCCAAAAAATGCTTTAATTATTTTAAATTATTTTACAGCTACCACTAAAATTAAAATTAAGTCTCGTACAATCAACCCCTAGGATTTTAATTATAGATTTCTCTCGTTTTTTTAGTTGTTATGGGTCTCCCTAGAAAAGTCATCCCGCCCCATTATATACATTTCGTCATTGAGCGGGAGGCCGAGGCTCGTAGGATGGGAGACCGAGGCTCGTAGGATGGGAGCCTCAATGTCATCTAGTAGACCAGTCTCGAGTAGTAGGACGAAACCGACGATTACGCCGTCTCCACCGCCACCACCGCCTCCTCCGCCGCAACCGCCACCACCACCAGCTGCTACAATGGATCCCCTTCATCATCAGGCACCAGCAACAGCATCAGAGGCAATCGGGGCCGATGGGGGCGTCAATCCAGACTTGGATGTTCCGTCCACTGCTCCGTACGCCCATCTTCGGGTTAAGGACATCATTGTTCAGCCTGGACACGATCATCTTCCTCGTCTCGATCTCGAAAGGACAGACGATCAGACATTTTGGTATATTTTAATTTAATTTAATTATAATTTATTTAACTAATTATATCAATTTTAATAAATTTATATGTTTTTTTTCGCTGGTTAAGGATCGACAACAAGGTCGGTCATTCCGTCGCCGAAACCATCAAGGGCTACTTCACGAAGCCGCACTTGAACTGGTCCACGACACCGGACCACATCAAGCGGATGTGGTTCAAGTGTTTGACGGTAAGTTAATAATATTTATTTATTTATATTACTTTATTTATTTATTTTCAAATACATGTTTATTGGGTTAATAAATTTTTATGGTTTTTTTAGCAAAAGTGACATTGGGACATCTCTATCAACGAGATGGTCAAAGCGGAGTTCTACAAGCGAGCGAAGCTGAGGCTCGGCAACACCATCTCCGACTGAAAGGAGAAGTTCGGGCAGAAGGGAGACCTCGCGAAGCCCATCTTCATGTCTACTGTCGTGTGGAACGGCCTCAAGGCCTACTGGAGCGATGCACATGCCACATCGATTGCGACTAAGTGTTCCATCTCACGGAAAACCACTGCTCTAGATGGCACCAAGAAACAGATGCCTCACACTTCTAGTCATATGTCTTTCGCTGGCCAACGCCTTGATATGGTAAGTAATTTTTAAATAATATAATTTTAATTATTTTACTAATTTAAATACATAATATACAAAATTTTTAATTTACTTAATTATGACTTTTATTTTGTTTTAGGCCAAGACATTAGACTATCTTCCGTCTATCAGTCAGGTCTTCGAGAGGACGCACAAACGGAAGAACAGACAGTTCGTAGATGCACAATCAGAGAGGATCTACAACCAAGTGGAGGCGAGGCGATGGAGATTGAGAGTCAGAGATCTCAGCTCTCGCCAGGAGGCACTGCTCAGCCGGCCGAGCCTCTGACCACCCATGAGCTTGATCGGATTTTCGAGGAGGTAAATTGTTATATTTTTCATTATTTTTTATTTAATTATTCTTTTTAAAATTATTTTAACTATTGATTTTTTTCCAGGTTGCTTCCAAGATACAAGGAAAAATTTTGGAGATTAGATCCATTCAGGATGTCCTAGCGTCGTCGTCGTCATACAGACCTGCGTCTACCCAACAAGCATCTATGCATAACGAGCTGAAGACCGCGCAAGCCGAGATCGCGGATCTACGGTCGAGGCAAGAGTGGTACGATCGGCAGTTCCGCTTCTACGACAAGATGTTTGGGATCCTTTCAACGGGCAACCCGGATATTGCTCGTCTGATGAGATAGGCCGAAGTTGAGGTAGCGCGCGAGCCGCAACAGCAGGAACAAGGGCAGCAGCAGTAGCCCATTGATCCGGAGGATCCCCATGATGGGTATTTCGACGAAATAGATCTAGGAGTTCCATAGATCTAAGATTTATGTAGTTTTCATATTGTNTTCTATTTTAGTTTTATTAATTATTTATTTTACAAAAATATTAATTCTGATTTTTTTTGTTAATTTTAATTAAAATATCATCATAATATCGTTGTTATTTAACAATGAATTAAAGATGTATGTTAAAAATGTTCGTCATTAAATCGTCGTAAATTAACGATGATTTAACTACGATTGTTTTTGACATACGTCGTTAAATCGTCGTAAACTAACTACGATTTAAAGACGATGTAATGCTTCAATATAGTCGTTTAACAGTCGTTGATTTACATCATATTAACTACAAATTAGAGACAAAACTATTTTCGTCGTTACAATCTCGTTAATTTACGAGTATTTTGCGACGAAATATGAACAATTAGTTTACGATGAAATCCTTTCTTCGTTAAGTTAACAACGAATTTATGACGATTTTTACTTTGCGACGATCTGTTAACAATGTTTTCGTTTTCATCGTAAATTCGTCGTTATTTTTATTTAACAACGATTTTACGATGATTGCCGTCGTTTTTAACCAGCTATTTTCTTGTAGTGTATTGTACAACCTTAAATAAAAGTTTCGTTAAAAATAGAAAAAGGAAGAGAGATTGTAGGAGGAACAAAAATTATTTAGAAAAACTGAAGAAAGATTATGAAAAAAATATGAAAATGAGAGAAGAAAGAGTACAAAAGAGGCAAACTAAAAAAGTACAAAAGAGAGTTGTTCTCTGCATAAGAAAAAGGATGGAGGGAGAGAGAAGATAGTTGAGGGTAATTGGGTAAATGAACACTTAGAAAGTGTTTGAGTGTAGTGTTGTGCCTTTTTGTGTAATAAAAAAGTTAAAAAGTGCATATGGATGTAATAACTTCTTTAAAATAGTCGAAAATTTTTTATATTGTTGTTCTCATTTTTTGGATTGAAACCAAACCACAATTCAACCGTCTAATATTGCAGTTCTCGATAGATTTACAATAATTTTTTGCAAATAAATCAAAATGTTAAAAATAAAAAAATTTCCTTATAAATATTTATATGCAGAAATACAACAACGTATTGGACCTAACAGTAAAGAAATATTTTAAAATTTGAAAAGATTTCGCAGTCAGCAAAACAGTTAAATTTTTACTCTCTTAAATCCAATTTCATATAAACACAATTTCGTAAGCCCTATCTGCATAAAACAGTAAATGACTTTAAACTATTGTGTTGTTTTGTCCAACATCGATCGATTCTTAGAGTTTTGAAAAGAAATTAACTTACAATATAAAATAAACATTGCATGTTCACTTAGAAAATATCTTTTTTCATATTTCTAGTATGTTCGGTTTTAAAAAACGAATCGATCATTATTTGTTTATTTTGATTTTAAAATAGTTAAAACATAAAATTTTTTGTATTGTCTTATTTTGATTTTTTCTCGTTAAAACCTAATTGAAACCAAATTGTTTAGTGTTTCGGTTCCCATTCGGTGTGCAATTATATTTTGCAAATAAATCAAAATGATAAAGATTTTTAAAGAAGATTTTGTAGAGAAATTCTTAATTGGATACCATTTTACCAATTAACCTGAGTACGATTGTTGTTTGTTTGATTCAAGTAAAGACACAAGAGATTTGTTAACACATTTCCCATTTCTGGTACGCCTGGGGAGAGGACGACACTCTCAACGATCCAATAGAATCAAGTGAATACAAGAGCTTGAGATACACGGCACAACCACAAGTAATCGTTCCTATCTATCTAAGATTCACCAAGAAAAATCCACTAGAAGCTAAAGATTTGAGCTTACTTGTAAACTTGCACGTGTTTAACTTGAAACGCAAAAACCAAAGAAGAAGAATAGTTTGGACTCTTGACCATGTCCTCTTTCTTTCTTCTCTTCAAAACTTTTCCCCTTTCTCCTTAATCTCTTGTTTTGTCTCTTGTTTTCTTCTTGATCTCCATCTTGTCTCTTAGTGGCTACAACTCTTTTTTTATCAAGAAAAAGGAAACATAAAGCTTTTGGGCTTAAATGAGGATTAAGCCCACTTAGGAAAAAATTATTATGGACATTAGCCCATATAATCTTCCCACAATATCCACCTTGGGAGTTGTCCACTAATGGTCATCACTCCTTTGTCGATTTATCTCAACTTTGAGTTGATTTGAGACCTCCGTTATAGTCTCTCCTAATGAATCCCGTTTGCTAACTCTTTGACTTCACCACTGAAAGCAGTCTCGTCTTCTTCACCGTTGCTATGCTATTAAAGAGAATATTTGCCGTGATCAAAATTTCTCTAATTTCTCTTCTACAAGGCATCACCAACAACCCACTAGACTTGATTAGTCTCCCATACTACAAGAGTCTTCTACAAGCTTGAACAAAAAATTTATACCATGTTTTACCTTTCCTAACTTCATAAGCCTTCATAAGACATGTGAACAAAGTTGTACCATGTTTTATCTTTCCCTACTTCAAAAGCCTTTCTCCGACTTCACAAGCCTTCACACGACTTGTGAACAAAGTTGTACTAGATTTTACCAGGTTTTACAAGACTTGAACATTGGAAACTAGTCTTCAACAAGACTTCATAAGTCTTCTACCAGACTTGAACAATGTACCTTTAGTCGATTTCCCAGATTTGACCATCTGAATTTCCCTTTTGCAGTGAGATGATAAATCGACAAGAAACCACCTCATGCTTCCATTGTTTCAACTTAGCTGGTGACATTAAATGTTATCAAGCACCCCTCAAACCTATTTCCAGGTAAACACTTTATCAACACATCCGCTTGATTGAGGGAAGTATGAACCTTCTGCATTTTAACTGAACCATCCTCCACCTAATCCCTGATGAAATGCACCTTGTTCTCAAAATACTTCGTTCTACCATGATGAAATGGGTTCTTAGCTAAGAAAATTGCACTTTAAGAGACACAATTTAGCTTAAAGCTCTCTGAATAAAACTCCTTAGTTGCCTCTGTGAGCATCATGTACTCAACCTCTGGGGTTGAAAGAGCTAACACATGCTGAAGAGTGGATCTCAAACTCACAATATTACCACCAACCTTGAAGACATAACCAGATATTGACCTTCTCCTGTCAAGATCTAAGGCATAATCTGAATCCAAAACCCTTCAACTTCAAAATTCTCTAATTTTCTGAAGGTGAGACACACATCTGAAGCTTCCTTAAGTACCTTAAGATCAACTTAACCGCAAACCAATGACTTTTTTTTGGATTTTCCATGAACCTACTGACCAAACCAACCGCATAAGCTAAATCTTGTCATGTACCGAGCATAGCATACATCAAACCTCTCACTTCACTGGTGTAAGGAACTGAGCTCATCAATCGTGTCTATGTAATTTCTCTTCCTGAATTAAACACTTAAGCTTGAACTGTCAATTAACATGAGTTAAAGCAACCTTGCAATCTTCCATGTTATAAATGTCCTTACAACCTGCTTAATGTTCCTTTCCTGTGATAACTTAAAAATATCTTTCTTTCTATCCCTGATGATATCCACACCAAGGATTCTAGTTGTTGGTCCTTGATTTTTCATCTCAAACTTCTCTTTCAGACTTGCTTTCAACACTTTAATGTTTTTCATATCTTTTGATGCCACAAGCATGTCATCAACATATAGTAAGAGAAAAATCATATCATAAATGCATGATCCCTTAGGGTAAACACACAAATCTTTTTTGCTCCTTTGGAACTCTTGTGATTTCATAAAATTATCAAACTTTTAGTTCTATTGTCTAGGAGACTGTTTAACCTATAGCGATATTTCTTGAGTAGAAAAACCTTGTCTTAATTTCCTTTCACTATGAACCCTTCCGATTGACTCATGTAGATGACGTCATCAAGTGTACCATGTAAGAAAGCAGTCTTCACGTCTAGTTACTCCAATTCCAAATCAAAATTCACCATAACTAACAACATTACTCTAATAGAAATATGCTTGACCACCAAAGCAAATATCTTGTTGGGCCATTTTTTTGCCTCATGTCTAACTTTCTCTCCTTAGTATGGTATTATTCGCTTTGGGCCCAACTGACAAGGGCCGCACAAATGTTTTTTTGGGTTCCTTCCTAAAAGGCCTCACACTAAGTTTGAGTTTGATTCTATTTTTATATTAGACTTTCTTGCCTAATATATATCTCATATGAGACTTGAATTTTATCCCAACAATCCTCCCCTCAAATCAAGGACCACATAACTGTGGCTCTTATACCAATTCATTATGACAAACCGGACGCCCTCCCAGGCGAGACGCCCATTAAGGACCAAATATCTTCTAGATTAGATGCCCCACTGGGGCTCGATGTCCTTCATGCGCCATACGTCCATCATAAATCCATTCCAACTCTTCCCTTTAGTGTGATATTTCTCTCTTTTGGCCAAACTGGCAAAGCCCTCACAGTTTTTCTTTTTGCCTTTTATTCCCTAGAGGCCTCACTTTAAGTTGGAGTTAGACTCTGCTTATATATAAGATTTTTTTGTCTAACATATCCGATGTGAGACTAAGATTGCATCCCAAAAATCTACCCCTAGAACCAAGGACCACGAAACCTTGGCTCTGATACCAATTTATTATGACAGACCGGACGCCCTCCTAGGCCAGACAGTCATTAATGACCAGATATCCTCCAGAAGATGCCCCATTGGATCTCGATGTCCTTCATGGGCCAAACGTCTATCATAAATCTTGTATAACTCCCTCCCCTTACTATGATATTATCCGCTTCGGGCCAAACTGGTAAAGCCATCGCGGATTTGCTTTTGGGCTTTTATACCCAAAAGGCCTCACACTAAGTTAGAATTGGACTATATTTATATATTAGACTTTATTGTCTAATATATTTGATGTTGAACTTGGATTTTATCCCAACATACTCTAATTGTAATCCACTCTTTCAACCTATGTATATCTCTTAGCTACAAGTCTTTCCTTGTTTCTAGCATCTTTAACTCCTGGAATACCCTCCTTTAGTTTGAAGATCCATCTATACCCTACTATCCTCTGCTTTCTCGGCTTAAAGACAATCTCAAAAGTTTTTTTCTCCTCTACCATAGCCTAGTTCCACTTCTCCCAGTCCCTACTTCTTCTTGCTTCTGCTATTATCTTAGGTTCATTCATCTCCATGTTTTCTGTTGTTGGCAAAGCATAAGTTACAAATCAGATCCTTCAAACCTGGATGGTGGTCTGATATCTCTCTTTTCCATGTCTCTTCCAGCAAATAATCATCAAAAGACTCATGATCATTCTGATTTTCCTCTTCTTGCTCAAATTTCTTTTCCTCTTATGATCTAGTTTCTAATGCTGAGCTTTCTGGAGTATCTCGTTATTGACCAGTAGAATCCCTACTTCATGAAGCTTCTCTACCTTGACACGTAGATGCTTGAGCTGAAACACTATGAGTTGATTCGTGAATCAAACCAGTGTTGAACATGACTTTATTATTCTTCTTAAATTTAGTCACTTCCTTCTGATCTTGTTCTTTGTACAGTTTTTCCTCATCCAAGACTACATTTTTGCTGATAGTACACTTCTCCTCTTCTGGAAACAACACCATGTAACCCTTAATACCTTGTAGATAACCTATGAAGATTCCCGATAACACTATTATTTTATTTTTAGTTGGATATTACTTATTAATTTGTAGGTTTTTAACGCTCTTTTGACCTTTAGAGGTAGTTTTCTCGTATTTGTGATTTTAGAGGCTAATCAGGTCAAATCATCAAAAATGAGAGAGAAGTGTGCTAATTGGACCTTATTCATATTTCCAAGAAAGTTTCATTTACGGATCAAGAAGCAGAAGCTCAAACATTTGAGTTTTGCATTTTTATCAATCTTGACATATTCTCAGCATCAGAAATATCGCTTTCAAAGAAGATCTTGAATTCATTGGATTGAGTTGAAATCTGGTCAAAAGATAAAATTTTGAGTTAGCTTTCAAATGCAACTAGTTTGAAGTCATTTGGAGCTGTGACCAAGAAGTTACAACTGTTTAAGCAAAGACATGTATGTCTGTCTTGGAAATGAAACAAGTGGAGCAATTGGAATGCTGTGATGGGGTGAAGTGATTCTCAGCACCGGGCGAGTGTCCATTTTTGTCCCAGACCAGTCCTGGAGGTATTTCTTTGTCAAAGATAAATTTTACATCATACCTTTCAGTTCGCTTAACCGATTCTGATTCCGTCAAAACCGACATAACCAAGGACGACCTAAGAAAACCTAGCATTTTTTTACACCAGAAAACCTGGCATTATAAATACTTATTTTAGCATTTATAACAGAGAGAGCCACGAATTTAACAGAGTTTTACAAAGTCTTTTAAATCTTTTTGAGAGTTTTCCATTGTTCTTCAAGTTTCTAAGTATTCTTTGGAGAGATTCATTCCATGCTTCGTTATAGAGAAGATTCCTAAAATCTTAATCTTATTTATCATGATTTCTTCCCTGATTACTTATTTTGTTTCGTGCTCTATGTTTGAGTAATCCATCTGTTAGGTTTTGAGGCTTCTCAAAGAGATCATGTCATCATAAATTGCTAGTATTTGATTAGGGATTCATATTTTCTTTGTCTCGATTGATCTTATTGCATGACTACTTTTCCACGCATCTACTAGTTTGTCCGTAGATAGATTTTCATTCCAAAAACTTGTTAAATCACTTGAACCTTAAGTTTTTGACAAGCTGAGTTACAAGGAAGCTTTGAAAGTAGATGTTATCGAAATCAAAATTCATATAATGCATGTTTAATCTTCACAAGGCCATCCAAAAAACATTGTCTCCTGGTTATTTAAATATAGAATCCCTAACCTCAAAAGTGGAGAGGATCTAAATTAGTGTTTTCGAGTTCTAGATGTTGCTTAGTTCTAATCTCTAAACATTACTGTTTCTTTGATGCATGATTCCCTGCGAATGTCTTATAAGCCTAACACTTTTCCTCATTGAATTACATCCTTTTATTTACTTTAATCTACTGTATTTTCTTTTTTTCACTCACCAAACGATCTTTTATTTTCTGTTTTAGCTTAAGTCAATCCTAAGATTCATAGTGTACAATCCAAGTCCTCGTGGGATCGTTAACCTGAAGTACGAAAACTACTTTGTTCACTTGTAGTTGTAGTGATGTTTTTGGGTTAAACTTGACACCGCATTAAGATTTCTGGCGCCATTGTCGGGGACTTGATCCGTTACATACGAGTTTTTACATTGATTTTAGCTAATGACAGTTTTGTTTTTAATTTATACGCCTTTTTCGTTTTTTTGTTTTCAGGTTTTTATGTTAAGGAGATCTTCTTTGGAAAATACATCTACATTCAATTATCCTATTGATATCATTGAACGTATTTTAAGGAGACAGAAGAGAGAAAGATTGGATGCTATAGAGAATCCAAACCAGAATCCTCCCCTCGGACAACCACATCTTGTGGACAATCAAGTCATTCTCGTTGAACAAGATGATCTAGCTATTGGCCACAGACTTGACATTGGCCAAGATCCTCTTCTTCGACCTCATACCAGCCTTGCTGCCACTGTTGGACTTCAAAGAGTCCAAGAAAATCCACAAGGACCTCTTGGTGCTGCCCCCATTCCGTAAAACCAACCCGAAAGAGGGAATACACATGTTTGTGTGAATAACCAACAACAAATTCCAGCTGGGAATTTAGTGGGATTACATCAACTACCACAACTATTTCTTTCCTTAATTCAAAATGGTTTACCTAAAAATAAGCCCCCCTCAAGAACGAGCTCAACAAAATCAGTCTCGTCATCCACAAACTATTGGAGACTTTGATTCTTCTGATGCATTCTTCTGGATAGGAATCCAATTCGTCATCCTCAACCCCAAAGAAATTATTTTGAGATTAGACCTTAGATCATAGCCTTGGTAAAGCAAAACCAATCCATGGACTACCCACTGAGCATCCTCTTTACCATATCGACACATTTGAGGATATATGCAATACTGCGCGCACAAATGGAGTTCCACCAGACTACTTTAAGTGCAAAATCTTTACATTCTCACTGAATGACAAAGCTCTTAGATGGATGAATTTGTTGCCACCTCAGTGCATCACTACTTGGGATGACTACAAAGGTGCATTCCTGAAACAGTTCTACACTAAGCAGAGATCTAGCTCCATTCGAAGCAAAATCTCAGGCTTTGAACAAGAACCTACTGAATCCTTTTATGAAGCATTAGAAAGATTCAAGAAGTACACAAGGGATTACCCAAAACATGGTTTATCTGAAAGAAATCTACGGAACATCTTCTACAACGATATTGACAATAAGTACAAGTATTCTCTAGACACAAACAACAATGGGAGTTTCATGACCAAATCCGTGCATGAAACCAAGCTTTTGATCAAGAGCCTAGCTTTTAGAGATGCCAATAGTGGCCCTATTTATGATAGAAACATGCGTAAAACCAACACTTCACCAGAAGCCGCACAATTTTCAGAACTGAAGACGATAATTTCACAACTATTAAAAGATAGACGAGGAGTTCATGCCATCGAGACCATTAGAGATGCTAACAAAGTTCCAAATATGGAGTATTTGGAAGATGGAACAGAGGTGAATTAAGCAGAAGTGAGCTATATTGGTGGAAATTTCAGAAAAAGAGGATACAACCAAGGATATCGAAAACTTAATTTTGTCCTACCGAAACACTAATGTCGAGAACCCTCAATATCAATTATATCCATCTCAAAACGCCCAACAAGGAGCTTCCTATCAGCCTAAGTAACAACTTTTCAAAAAAGAAATGTACCAAGTGAAGCAACCATTCACTTATCCTCAAGCTAATGCATCAAATAACCAAGAAAGCAAGTTTGAGGCAATGCGGAAGCAAATCTCTCAAGAGATGAAACAAAACCATGAGAAAGTTAGTGAGAGGCTGGAAAACGTCTACAATGAGCTTATAATAAAGTATGAATCCATTACCACTCATGTCCAGATGCTTGATGTCCAAATCGCTCAAACAAGCGAAGCTGTCAAGAAACAGGAAAACTCGGTGAAATCTTTCTGCAAAGTCACAAACCTAAAGGAAGGTAAGGAGGTCATGTCTACTGATAAGACACCTCTTCAATACTTTAATTCTCAAGAGAAATGATCTCTGGAACGTTTACCAAATGAATCCAACAGAGCTTACAAGAAGAGACTCAAGACGATTCCTTTAGAGAAGATTGAATGTCCTGGGAAGTTCATCATTCCTTGCTCAATAAATAAAGTGAAAATTGATGATTTCTTATGTGATACTAGAGCAAATGTGAATGCGATGTCACTAACCATGAGTCTTAACTTAGGTCTCTCAAACTTTCGACCATCTTGAATCTAGATCGAATATGCCGATATGTCTACATCCACACTATATGTATTTTTTCCCGATGTGCTGCTCAAAAGAGGATGATTTCTAGTTCCTACTGACTTTAAAATTGTTCTTACTAAAGGAGGGAACAAAAATCCACTGATCCTTGACTACTAATTCTTAGCTACTGCTGGAGCAATCTTCGATTTCCCCAAAAAGAGGATTTTCTTAGCAAGAATGAACAAACATGTATTTTACCCTGCAATGAGCTAAAAATCCAGAGCAAATGAAACTATTTTGGAGGACAATAAAGTTAGTATAGACCCTGAAGATAGCCACAAGACGTAGCAAACCTCAAATAAAGAAGCTACATCCATCAAATCATCAATTTCTTCAAAATGGGTGACAATGAATTAAAGGAGAGACTCTTGTGCTATCCAAACACAAATTGACTCATTCATTGACGTGCATGAAGAAGAAGAGGAGACTTACAAGTTTCCAACATCTTTTACTATAGTCAAGATCCGAATCCCCATTGGTCTTGATGTGAAGAACGATGACATTGCCAAAAAGAAGCTAGAGAACACTCTTAAGCTATTCCCGAAGGAGATTATGATTTATGAAGCAATTGGAGGCACACTTGATGATCTAAAACACTCTCTACACCACCAATTCTAGAGACTCAAGAAGCAAAAAGAACCACACTTCCTTTAGCGCAAACCGATCACGCATAAAAAGTGAAAGGAGTCGAGCTAAAGACTCAAAACAAGCGCTTTGTGGGAGACAACTCACATGGTTTTTAATTTTATTTTTAACTTTATAGGATTTATTTAGATGTCTAATATTTAGTTAAATTTTTTGAAGAATTTTAGAAAAACAAGAAACAAAAAAAAAAAATTCGGATTCAAGATAACAAAGGTACCTAAAAGCTGTTTTGACTGGTGACGACTGATTTTACACCGGGATTTGCCAAAAAAAAATAACCCTCTATCGGTGTCAGAATCATTGTACCTCAAATTTAGTTTTTCAACTTTGGCAAGAAAGTGGATCGAAATTGTTCAAGCCATCTCCTGGACTATTCTATACATTCATTTGAGACTGGAGAAAGATGTTAGAGACCGCCCATAACACTAAACCTTCAAATCAAAATTTCTTGGAACAAAGTGATGATATCATGAAGAACCAAGAAGGAACGTTTGAAAAATGTCATCAGTTGATCATACTGAAGTACTAAGAGCTATTCGTTATGGAATCCTGGATAGTCTAACACAATACCAAAAGAAGTAAACAAGCCCCATATTTCATTTCTTATAAACTAGCTAACACTATATGATAGGTGATATGCCTGAGAGAAACCGAAATCAAGTTTCTTAATCAAAGGAGACATGGATATTTCCAGTAGCCGCCAAGCAAATCAACTCAAACCATCGAAGATGCATGAGCAAAGAAACTATTATGAACAAAACTGCCCGATTAGAATTTTGATTTTTCAAATTTTAATTTTTGGCTAACATTGTGTCTTTGTCGGCTAGCCAATGAACTTGGCTACGACAAGAGTATAATTGTTTTTATGAGAATCACGTTGTCGGAATAAAAATTCACGATGTGACCTCAAGGATTCAAGCAACAACGATCAACAATCCAAAAAAGTTCTTAATTCGGTCAAAAAGAAGTTTCAAGAATTCAAGAACTTCTAAGTGCTCGTATCTTTAATCCTTTCGGAAAAATCCACCATAAAAATGTTTAAAAACGTTTTGGTGTCATGCAAGACTTCCTAGAACACTCCCCGACCAATTGGAATTCAAAACAAACGATCTGATCGCAAAACGGCCTACAAAAACCATGAAACAGACGAGACAGAGCTCTGACCGGCAGGCGAAGCTCCCACGATCAGAGTGTGCCAGCAGAACACACGTGGCCAGTGCTAGCTCCCTCCTTCCTTGGCCATGCGCCCCAATTGATGTCCACGACCTGTTGGCGAGCTTTCATGACCGATTTCACCAAAAATGGCCATGCGGCCGGTCCTGTGGTCTTTTGTGCCTCGTCCACGTAGCTTCCACGACCGGGTGGCGGAGACTTCATGGGAACAAGTGCTAATATGGCCTTCTTCATGAAAAAATGCTCATTTGACTCACTTATTTTATTTTGATTTATTTTTATTCCATAAAGTGGCAGATTACAGTTTTATCCTTAATGAAATGGTGATATTTACAATGATCCAACCTCAATAACTTGATCATCCACCCGACCCGGTTCTAATCGAATCTTAACTAAAAATCATAGAAAAAAGAATCTCAATTTTTCTCTTTCCCCATCAGTTTTCTTCTTCGAACTCTTTCTTCTTCACTTCAACAATCAGTTCCCAGATCCATAGTTTTCTCTTTATCCCTACACCAATCTCTTCTACATTCGACTATGCCATCGTATTGATTGATTAGAACGGTTAGGGTTCTTCCCCAAAATTTGCCACTTTTTTTTCTCTGATCTCGTTCTCCGAATCATCCAGATCTGCCATAGAAGCAACTACAAGGATCTTCAATCTCAATCATCGTATCCTTCTCAACGAGATTTACTGTAAAAACCAATTCTCGTTTGGAAATTCTCAATTCAGCTCCGTCCGTTTATCTGGTTTTCCTCTATTTCTGCCGCTCGTATACGGTGCTCTTTGCTTCTCTGAATTCTAATCTCTTTCGGTCTCTCTTCTCTATCCTCAACGTTTCGTCTCAATAACTCTGCCGTTAACGCTAATCCATTTCTATCCCAACCCGAAGACGACGTTGCGGTCTGGGACAGAGCTTTACGGAGCGTTAACGGAAATGGAAACACGGCGTTCGTCGGCAAGATCGAGAAAGAGATGACGTTGGTCTCCTCGGTTGGTTAGGATCAAAAGCGAAACACTTGAGGAGA
>OVAN01008130.1:0-18617 GCA_900406275.1 Anastatica hierochuntica | reverse complement strand
AACTGTGTCTTTCGATTATTGTTCTTTGTATTCGTGCACGTTTTGATCTACAATTTACTTTCGTATTTATACTGTTTCACGTCACGAATCCTATTTACTTAAACTTGTTCTTACGAATCCTGTTATCTTATCATTGTTATATGCATCTAGTTTCAAAGCTTGTTTCGTATCAATCTCACTTACGTTATTCATTTTGTTTCATCTTACTTTCGTCATATGAATCATGTTAATTTCGATCCCGCAATCTGTATTCGTATCTGCTTTACTCACGCTTTTTATCTTATTTCTTTTCGCAGCTTAGTTTCGTAACTTTAACTTTATTTCTCGTGCTCATCATCCGATCTCATCGCTTTTTGGCCACAGAGAATCCGTGAACCACGTAAATATTGACAGTGAGAATTTTGGTTCCCACAATCTATGTATTTATTACTCAATTATATTAGAATATTTGTTTAAGATTCATATATATTCTTTCTTTGAAAACATAAAATTAATATTCGGCTCTTTTACTTATTGTGTTTATCTCTTTTCCATATTTAAAGAAATTTTTTTTTGATTTTTTTCTTGATTTACATCGGCATTCTATATAAAGTGCTTAACTTTGTTTCGTATAGAGCATATTGTTTACCTTTATACTTTAGCTTTTTTTATCCTAAGGCATTGATTATTTTGAGAAATTCATTTTTTCGTCTTCGGGTTTGAGTTTTTTTGTGCAATTCAAATAAAGCTAATATATAACTAAATACTTCGTGTACATGTTTGGATTTAATTGTACAATTTTTAGGTTGTGACCATGGCCCCTAAGAGAAACTTTAATCCTTTTAATTTTTTGGGTATGCGTTTTATTCGTGTTTCTTGGTTGTCTTGGATGTTTTTTATTTTTTTATATCACGTTTTTGTTCCGTTTCTTCTTTGTAGATAAAGGTTCGAACATTCAGATTCTCATCTACATAAATACTGATGATGAGGAGGATCGGTCCATCACATATAGTAAAAAAACATCCACCAGCAGATTCTAGAGTCGTTGGTAAGAGCACGTATAATGGTGGTTTGGATGGTCCTTTTTACATTAACCCAAGCGATGGAGAGGATCGGTTCATCTCACGAGTTGGTTTACAGGACAGGTCGGTTCCTAACGGGCTGGTACACGGGTAGATTATGCTGGTTTGGATTGTGATGACGATAATATTAAAACTGAAAGTGATGGTGAAGAATTAGAGTTCGATGCATATGATTTGAAGGATGGTCCTGATATTGATCTTTGATCGTTGTGATTATGGAAATAATGATAGTGATACAACTATGGAAGATGAGACATAGATGATTATGATGAATTCTCAACTAATGCGTTGGAAACCACTTTGGGGTCTATTTCAAGTTCTAGCAATGATGACGGTGACTATCAACCGCCAAAAAAATTTCGACGTCTTTGATCGGTTTTGCCAACTATTTTTTTACAATTTGTGGCTTTTTTAGTAATTCGTTATTTATTTTAGTTTTGATTTTTAGGATAATAAACGTTTGGTTTTATTTATCATAGTTTTTATTGGATTTTATGATTTTTTTTTGCGGATAATTTATTTTAATAATACGAGTTGCCCTAACTTTTCAATGTTCGTCTAATTACAAATATCATGTTATAGTTATGCAAATTACAAAACATTTAACCCATGCATAATGTTTTAGGGTTTGTTATGTTCCTTAAATTTAATGGATTCATGTCTACCAAGAACATCAAAGAGTTGTATGGAAACAATCTCATAGATAAAATTTTAGCCTTTGTTTAGATACGACTCTTACTTCTTATCCAAGCAATTGATCTTTGAGTGTTTTAGACTTTGGTGACCCATAAATTTATTAGTTTGGGGTATATGCAGAGGCCCATAATTTGACCTAAGTATACGTGCAACCTTTTTCTTCTTTAGATGTTTTTATAGTTTAGGTATAAATATAAAACTTGGTTGGTTGGTTTATAAAGACACTACTCTTGAAAAAATATGGGCAAAAGATTGTAGATTTATGATGGTGAGTATGTTTCGATTGCGAACCATACTTGTGCGATTAGTTATCCATTGTTTTTGGTTCTTTTCTTACTCTGATTTATGTAGTTCTCTGATTTTTTATATTGAACTAATGACTCTGAATTTTTTATGTGCATGCAAAAATACATTAGTTGTTAATTTGTGTTGGCTTGATTCATAGGTTTACCTTGGTAAATATCAGATCTGGAGTCCAATTGAAAGCATGAAAAATGAACGTCCATATACACCACCATGTGATGACATTGATCTCTTGCGCCCCTGAAAGATAAGGGTTAGATTCTTGAGAAAATATATACGTACTTGGTATCAAGGATGAAGTTTGGAGCTTATTCTCGTGGACGAGAAGGTAGTTGTTTCACGCGTATGCCGTTTTTTTTGTTTGGTTAGCATGTATTTTTTTTATAAAAAATTTGTCCATTCTTTAATATTAGGGTACTTCTATTGGGGCTACTGGGAGCGAAGATATGCTGGAGTTTACTTCCCTTTTCTTGAGCGAGGGTGTCTAGCTGATTTTTTCAAAGTTTGTAGTTGACCATCAACCACGCCGTGAATTCAATCCTGTTAAGAATCTTTATTGCATTATTTTTTCTCCGACCATTTATTGACAAACAATTCCTCCTGCGTTTTGAGATATTTTCAGGGGTTTTTATTATATTGCCGATACAAAGAATGATAGTGTTGATCTTTCTTATTCTGTTGGTAAGTTTTTTTTTAATTGTATTCCTTTTTATTTCGGTTTTCATATCTTTGATAAAACTCTTTAAATTTTGTAGATATAATAGGTGAGGTTGTAAACGTTGGGAATTTTCGTTCATGGAATTTGTGTCCTTTAGGCCGACCTTCTTTCGATGTGTCTTTCGATCTAAAGAACCATGGGTACATTGGATTATTTGCGTACCTAATTTTATTTGTTGTTTATCGAGGCATTCACTAGCTGAATTCTTTCTTGCAGTATTCTTCCATGTCGCTTGCCTAAAGAATATTTGTAAGATTTTCTCGAATCCATGAGGAACTCCGAAGAAAAAGTCATTTTGTGTGCTATTAGATTTGCGAGGGTGATGATCATTAGAGGTGTCTTGGTAGCTACTATATATTACAATTGCACCGATGTTTTGGTTAACCCATGTCTTCCTGAAGCCGACAAGATAAAGACTAATCATTTGTCACCTAATAATCCTTACGCGTAGTTAGTGCCTTTGTGGTGTCGTTGATTTTATAAAAATGTTGTCCTTTTGTATTTGTTTTTCTATTTGAATGTTACTCTTCCATTAGAGAAGCGGATTAACATAAATTATAATGTAGTTTTTTTTGGGATTTTATATTTTTGGGTATATATAACCTTAAATCTAGTCATGGTTAAGATTACATTAGACCTAACATTATACCATAGATATTTTTATATTTTTAACGAAATTTTGTTGTCATTGTGTAGTGTTATAAAATAAATTTTATTTGTATATAGGATAAAACTGGGCATACAATTATATTTTGATGGAACTTATATCTGACATGCTTCAATAAATATTAAGAAAGTGTGTCTCATCATCTTAAAAATAATGAAGATCTTTTACCGAAATGGATGTAAAGTTTTTCTTTTTGTATGATTAAATCGATTCTTTTTTAAAAAAAAATATTGTTATGACACATTCTACATAAGGAAATTATACTTAAAACAATAGTTATATGTTGCCTTAAAAAAAATTCGATTTCGGTTTGTATACGAATTTCCAAATAAATAATTGAAGAGGCTAAATACCAGTTACCATCATCGTCGTTAACCTAAAGGATTATTTACCATTTTCTTATGATAAATATGAGAATTTAAAATTTAATTTTATATTTATTGTCCTTAGAGGTTTATGGGTAATTTTCTAAAACCCTTATTGTTGGTCTCCTATAAATGTATTCATGAACATCACCTCATAAGTAACCATTATTCTTCGATTTATTCTTGTCTTTAGAACTAAAGCTTCATGCAATAACTGTCACAAAGGCTTTCAGGCGTCATGTTCTTCCGCATGTGGTTCTGATTAAAGATATGTATTTTTCTATGAGTAAGTGCAAGATTGAGATCAACATTGCCAGGATTCCGACGAGAACCCACAAAGGTGTTGATTATCTTGAGAGTGTTCTTGTGGATTGTCAGGTTACTTTCTTGATTTCTTTTTATGTGTGTGTTATTTCTTGCTTATATTTTCTAAACAATTCTTCTTTGGTTTTCTCTTTTTGTTTTGGATAGGGGTCATGTGTGCATGGTATGGTTGAGGGTGTTGATGTTACTATGTTTACGTATCTGTTTCCGCAAGGTGAGTGGAGATGTGTCTGTAACTTCAAGGTTAAAAAATACTATGGTGATTATAGAACAAACTCAGTGTCTTTTAAGCTTCTCATTAATCGGAGGATAGAGGTATCGCTGATGCAGATTGTTCTGTCGGTTGTTTTGCATAACCATTATGCTACTTTTGCTGATATCCTCTCTCGAGATAAGATCAGTTCTATTCTTTTTCGTAATTTTTTAGCTTTTATTGGTTGATGTTAATACGAGGGGTATTGATACTCAGAAAGTTGATGTTATTCTTCGCGATGAGATGTAAGTTATCTATACTTTTATTCAATTGCTTTTTGTTTTTTCTTGTTTTCTTTATTTTTGTTGACTTTATGGTTATTTCAATATTTAGCAACTTGCAATTGCTTTGTACTCTTTGGGGGAGATTATGCGACCTCGATCGTTGCCTATCATAACCAGCATGTGGATAATACGATTGTGTGTGTTCTTCGATTGGCTCTCTTCAAGGAATACACAGGTCTCCTCTTTCACATTATATAAAAAGCATAATTCAGTTATTCCATTTCGTTGACTAATTCATATTGTGCAGAGACAATTAGTGTCTCCAATGCATTCATCTGTTCTAGAGCTTTTGCTCGATCCGGTGTTGCCAGAAGTGGCTTTGTTTCGATTTATTCTTCTCTTTAGAACTAAAGCTGTACGCAATAACTGTCACAAAGGCTTTCAGGAGTCATGTTCCTCCGCATGTGGTTCTGATTAAATATATGTATGTGTCTATGAGTAAGTGCAATATTGAGATCAACATTGTTAGGATTTGGACTAGAACCCACAAAGGTGTTGATTATCTTGAGTGTATTCTTGTGGATTGTCAGGTTACTTTCTTGATTTCTTTTGATGTGTGTGTTATTTCTTGGTTCTATTTGCTAAACAATTCTTCTTGGGTTTTATCTTTTGTTTTGGATAGGGGTCACGTGTGCATGGTATGGTTGGGGGTTTTGATGTTCCTATGTTTAAGAATTTGTTGCCGCAAGGTGAGTGGAGATGTGTCTGTAACTTCAAGGTTAAAAACTACTATTGTGATTATAGAACAAACTCAGTGCCTTTTAAGCTTCTCTTTAATCAGAGGACAGAGGTATCGCTGATGCAGAATATTTCGTCAGTTGTTTTGCATAACCATTATGCTACTTTTGCAGATATCCTCTCTCAATATAAGATCAGTTCTATTCTTTTTGGTAATTTTTAGATTTTGTTTTCTTTTAGCTTATATATGCATATCATTACCATATTTGATTTTGTAATCTTTTCCCGTGTGTCCCGATGTTATCGGTCATGCGTTTAGTGTTGGACCATTGGTTGATGTTAATGCGAGGGGTATTGATACTCAGAAAGTTGATGTATTCTTCGCGATGAGATGTAATTTATCTATACTTTTATTCAGTTGCTTTTTGCTTTTTCTTGTGTTCTTTATTTTTGTTGACTTTATGGTTATTTCAATATTTAGCAACTTGCAATTGCTTTGTACTCTTTGGGGAGATTATGCCACCTCGATCATCGCCTATCATAACCAGCATGTGGATGATACGATTTTGTGTGTTCTTCAATTGGCTCTCTTCAAGGAATACAGAGGTCTCCTCTTTAAAATTATATAAATAGCATAATTCAGTTATTCCATTTCGTTAACTAATTCATATTGTGCATAAACAATTAGTGTCTCCAATGCATTCAATTGTTCTAGAGCTTTTGCTCGATCCGGTGTTGCCAGAAGTAACTTTTTCGGTCTAAGTATCTACCGTTCCATTATTTTTTGGCTTACTTTCTGTTTATTTTCTGGCATTAATGTATCTGCTCTCGCAGGTTGCTTGAAGGAGAAGTTATTATTCAGAGAGAGATCAATATTGGATCAAAGGTCGAATCATCAAGAGTTCCTTCGGGCTAATGTCAAAAGGGAGGTTTGGTAGATTGTTACTTCGATATCGGTATGAGACAATATGTTTTGTATTGTGTGTTGTTTTGATTGCGCTATAATCTTCATCAATGCCTTTGTTTCATTTTTTGTCATATAGGAGGAGCGTTCTGTCTTGCTTGGCACAGTGCAGAATGTGTATAAAGATACCAATTGGTACTATTTCGTGTGTCGAAAGTGTGAAACTACTGTTCATCCATATGCCGAGGCCACTAATGATAATGGCGAGCCGCTGTTAGAGTGTAACAAATGTGGTGATGTTAGTGATGTTAATGCGAGGTAAATATTTAACTTATTGCTTTATTCTAAGACTTATTACTTGAGAACTCAAATATTTTTTCATTTATTTTCATTTTTTAAGGTATCTATTGATATTGGGTGTTTTTATCGGGGGAAGTGAGCATGTCAGATTGATCTTCTTCGATTGTATTGCACAAAAGTGGTTGGGTGGCCGTTCGGCGGATAATTTGGCAGAAGAGGTTGCTGATGAGGAGCCAAGCGTCCTTCCTACAACCTTGGCAAGTTTGGTTGGAAAAAGCTGCTCTTAAAGATTTTGATTCTGGCCGACAACATTGGGAAGCAGAATACGATATAGAGGGTTGATTTATTCTCAAACAAGGCTGAATTGATGTTGGAGTTCAAACTTTGTCCTTTAGTGTGTTGTCTTATATCTAGCTTTTTTCATATGTTGTTTGATCTATGTTTATTATATTTATGCATGTCTACTTTTTGTAGGGTTTGTTCTCAGCAGCTGTTGAGCGACCTTCACCAGAAAAGAAGATCAAGCTCGAAGACCAACCAAAGAAGTAAATCAAATTTATGTTTTTTCGTTTTTCCATATTTTTTCATTTAGGATTTGAAAGCCAAGAAAAAAATAAGAGATGTACCGGGTGGAGGTATAATTCATTACGATTTCTTAGCAAATACTTTGAATTAGCTTAAAATTGATTGTTACACTTTTTGGTTTTTGGTTCTCTTAGGCTTACTTGAAAACACTCCTTTCGAAGATTTTTTCTTTTTTGTTGCTACTGATTCTGATTCCGACATTTGCTCTAACTGTGAATCTGATTATGATGACGTTAAAAATGTCCATGTCAGTTATGTCCCCTCTAACCCACTAGGTTCTTCAAAAAAAGGTCGGGTCGTCGATTATTGTTTAAGTATGTAGCATTCGTTACTATTGTTCTGTTAAATTTATGTTTAAATTTTATATAGTGTATTTCGCGATGGGGATCCAACGTATATATGTTTTAACTTTGGGGCTTATATGTGGTTTGGGGAGCGTATTGATAGAAGGCGTGTCCGAATTACGCCGGTTTTTACAACGTGTTGTCATAAAGGGAAAGTTAAGTTACCGTTGATGCAAACACCTTCCAACACTTTATCAGCATTACTTTATAATGGAAATTCTCGATGCAAACATTTATGTCATATATTAGAGCATATAACTTGCTCTTCTCTTTTACTTCGTTGGGTGGCATTGTTGATCATTCGGTTAACAATGGAAGAGGTCCTTAGTCTTCCAGCTATGTAGAGAGAACTATCATAGGATTGGAGATCTTTTGCCATCTCCAAAATCAATGCTTATTTTCTTACAATTGTACATTCATGATTGATATATTCGTATTTTATGAGTTTTTACTAATGTTTTGATATGTATTTGACTCTTTTTGGAGTCTTTTTGGTGTTTTTAGTGTTTTTATAGGTTTTAAATTGCTTTGGAGAGAAACAAAACAATTTAAGCCAAGAAAACGGACATTTGAAATGCAGAATCATGCTGAAGTATAAGAAGTTTGGCCTTTATTTACAAACTTCCCACCGTTGGATCAAGCCGAAGTTTTGAAACAAGATATCCACAAGAGTTAGCTTTAATTTTAAGTTTATTTGAAGCAAATCCAATGGTGCGATCAAAAGTTATGACCATTTTACTTAACACCTGTCATCATGGCAGAAGGACAGAGATCGATTGTTCTTGAGACAAGGATCGATCGATCCCTGTCTCGATGCAACCAAAACAACTTATTTTGAACCAGAATCAAAGATGAAGACCCATATTACATATAAAAACACCCAGACTCGTTTTTAGGTTTAATGATGGAATTTTTCTGAGTTTTTGAGAGCAAGAGAGAGCTTTGTAACCTAAAAAGAAGAATCATCTTCCGTACTTCGAATCTGAGAAGCATTCTAAACTTTGTTCTTTGTTTATTGATTAATATAATGATGTCTCTCTCTGATTTGATTTGTGTTGATTCTCTGAACATGAGTGAGTAGTTTATTCGTTGGGTTTAGGGTTCTCACATAGGGATTCATGAATTTTGACATAGAATTGTATGATTAGGGATTTAATCGATCATATTTTCATCTAGGATTGTTCGTAATGCATGAAATTAAACTGATCACTTAGTTTCTGATCTTACGTTGTTTAACGCCTGGAAAGTGTTTCTTTAAATGTCTGAAAGAATCCCAAATGAGCAATTCATCTTAAGCCAATGGAAGTTGATGTTTAAGTGAATTGTGAACCTATCAAACTTGTTTAGAATGAATGATTGGACTGAGAGTCAACGGAAGTTAGTGTCGATGTTTCTAATACATATGAGAATTGATACTACAGAAGTAGATCAAGTCTATAATTGTGTTTGAGTTCAAGATGGTTTAAAACATGTTCCCTAATCTATAATTCGAGTCTTCAATGAATTGTTTCCCTGAGAATACCCAATGTCCTACTCTTCTTTGATTGATTTACAACCCCACTGTCATTTGTTTGCTTTCTTTTCTTCTTAAATTTTGATTTACTGCATCTTTACCAAAACATCTTTTTCGCTTAAGCCCGCTATTTGATCTGAAAATCTACGTGCTACCTTTGGTCTCTGTTGATTTGATCCTGAACCACTACAACGTACTTCTCTGCGCTTGCAGTGTTATCTCGGGCAAAAACCTGAGCTATTAAGTTTTCTGGCCCGTTGTCGGGGACCAATAGGTCGTCTTAGAACTTAGGATCATTGCTCGTCTAAGGCATTTATTTATTTTGTTACTAATTTATTCTCTAGCTCTTTTTCTTTGTAGGTTTGATGGCCATGGATTGCAATGATTTGCCTCAGAGAAAGGACACAACACTTCGAGAATTACTAGCATTGGAAGAAGAGGAGAAACTTAAGTGGGAGTCATATGTAGAGTCACCATTCGATGAAAGTGTGCTTACACAAGAATAAACAGTGATGTTGGATGAAGAAAGCAAGGAAAATCCAAAGATGAAGAGGAGTACCTTAGCAGCTATGATTCGATTGAACCTTCTCACACATCGGGCAACACTTGAAGGCAGAGAGCTCACAAGTATGGAAATAAATATGGCGCATACACTTAAACAGGTAATATATTGGGTTCCACCATGCCAACTCAAAGGTACGTGCGACTCAACCTTTGAAATTTATGATTATGAAGACAGTCACATGCCTTGCATTGAAGATGTAGCTTGTAGTTTAGATACTCTATTGCTCATTGATGAATGCTATGATTTGATATCTAAATCTCAAAGGATGGATTAGTTAAGAGTAGAAAAGCTTGCTAGAGATTACCATGAGATATGTTTTGACATTCATAATTTGTGTTCTTTGAATGATCATGATCCTGAGTTTAACTTTTCTATGCCTGAAACATCTAGATCTCTTCTTGAAAAATCTTACCTTGAGGTTGTGCTTGATGTAGGTAAGATATTGAATAAGATAGAAAATTATGTGGTTGTGATGGACTCGAGAGATGAGAATATTGTGTTTTACACGATTGATGGAGTTGGACTCGAGAGATTACAATATTGTGCTTTTGATCCCCATAAGCATCTAGTAATCAAAGAATATTTAAAGATATAACTATGCTGGTAATGATCTTCTTTGATGAGACGATTGTCTCTTTGCCATGGAAAACCATGTATTCTCTTGTACATATGTTTTCTTGCACTAATAGGAGAAGGACTAAAGGTGCATTGGCTCAACCTTTTGATTCTTATGATTAACTCCCGCAGCCATAGTCAAGCTCGAGACTTTAAACAAGCGTTGAGTGGGAGGCACCCCACTAGGTAATTTTATTTTTCCTTTTAGTTCGTTTTGTAGTGTTTTTGGCTTTTGTGTTTTGGTTTTTGGTCCTTTGGACGTTTTTCTTGTTTTTTAGATGTAGTATTGAAGGAAACAGGTCACCAGACAAAAGGACAGGGATCGATCGATCCCTCTGTCCAAGGATTGATCGATCCCTGTCTTATTTACACGGCTTTATCACACAATTTCAAGTAAGTTTCCTCTTTCCTTTTTCTTTTCATCTTGATTTTAATTTTCTTGTTATTTGTTACTTACCCCTTCTTTGGATTTTTTTCACAACGTGATGGTGTGAGATAAGTCTGGGGGAGGTTACTATTTTTTTCTTTTTATTTTGGTGTTATTTAAGTCGTTTTGATATTTTTATTGAGTCAGCTTATGAATTGTTTATGCTTTATGATGATTTCAGACTATTATCTTTGTGCAGTGCACTTATTTATATTCTCATTGACCATTTCATTTTGACTTTTAGCGCAGGCAAACCGGAATAACTCATGACCAAACTCCCCACCAGAAATCTTTTTAACTCATACTTTTTTCTGAAGTGTTATTAACTCTATTTTATTTGGCCTACTAATGAACTTAATTGCTTTGATCCAGAAACTTGAAATCAGGAATCAAACCCATCATTCAGGATTACATCCCCATTTTTCTACCATTCTTTTCGGAAATCTTGAGTGACCAGACTCAGCTTTAGTCTGGCACCACAGTGTTACCTTATCTCCTTGAATCTCCATGCATATCTTTTTGATCTTATATGCACACAAGTGTAAAAACAATGGAGAGAATAGGGTAGACGTGATCATTTTAATTGCTTAGGTAGGATTGAACATTTTAGGTGGTTTAGACACGGTCATTAGTGTTTAATTTCTTGGTGTTGGGTGTGTTGGAGGTTTTGATGGATATGTTGCATTTCTTCATGCTGTATGGCTGTTTTAAAAGTTAAAAATGTCATTGATATGCTAATTTCTACAAGAATTTCGTTCTAATTCTTCATATCTGGTTTAGAAATTAGCATTTACATATTATTTTGTTGATTGGTTTCACCATGAAGAATGCATGCATTTGGTTTATTTTTGATTGGTGATTTGTACTTGGGTAGTTAGGGGACATGGATATCAATATACTCTTTTTCTCCAACGATTTTGCATAATGTCTTGCATTCTAGCACAGTTTTTGATACCTGAAGCACTCTGACCCTCACCACTAAAAGCCTGATTTCCTGATTACGAGTTCTTCGGTGAAAAAGTTTCACGCCTATCTTGAATGAATGTAGAGAGTTATTAACATGGAAGCTGAGTTTGCAAGTCCATATTTTAGAGTATGGATGAGCTTGGGAGGTTATGCAGCGATTCTTGGAGAGAATGTTCTAACTGTTCTAAGTCTATATGGTTAGCGAAAGTAGTGCAAAGTAAAGTTATCTGATAGCATAAGATCCATTTGGTTTCAAACTTCTTTTCCTGTAGGCTTAATCTTCGTTTCCTTTACTTGGGGACAAGCAAATATTTAAGTTTGAGGGATTTGATGTATTCGTATTTTATGGGTTTTTACTAATCTTTTATTCGAGAAAATTGGTGTTTTGATGTGTATCTGGTTCTTTTTGGTGTTCTTTAGTGTTTTTATAGGTTTTAAGTTGCTTTAGAGAGAAACAAAACAATTTGGGCCAAAAACCGGATATTTGGAATGTAGAATCATGTTGATGTATCATATGTTTTTCCTTTATTAACAAACTTCCCACCGTTGGATCGATCTTCAATTTTTACACAAGATAGCCACAAGAGTTATATTTTATTTGAAGGTTATTTGAAGGAAATCAAACGGTGTGATAAAAAGTTATGGCCATTTTACTGAACACTTGTCATGCTGGCAAAGGGGAGACGAATGCGCTGGAATGAGCATTCTGGCAGAAGGATAGAGATTGATTGATCTTGAGACATCGATCCATGTCTCGATGCAACCAAAACCACTTATTTTGAACAAGAATCAAAGATTGATGATCCATATTACATATAAAAACACCCAGACTCGTTTTTAGGTTTAATAATGGAAATTCTCTGAGTTTTTGAGAGCAGGAGAGAGCTTTGTAACCTAAGGAGAAGAATCATCTTCCGTACTTTGAATCTGAGAAGAATTCAAAACCTTATTCTTTTTTTATTGATTAATACAATGATGTCTCTCTCTGATTTGATTTGTGTTGATTCTCTGACCATGAGTGAGTAGTTTCTTCGTTGGGTTTAGGGTTCTCTCATAAGGATTCATGAATTTTTGACATAGAATTGTATGATTAAGGATTTAATCAATCGGATTTTAATCTAGGTTTGCTCGTAATGCATGAAATTAACCTGATCACTTAGTTTCTGATCTTAGGTTGTTTACCGTCTGGAAAGTGTTTGTTTAAATGCCTGAAAGAATCCTAAAGGAGCAATTCATCTTAAGCCAATAGAAGATGATGTTTAAGTGAATTGTGAACCTATCAAACTTGTTAAAATTCATGATTAGAATATAAGAGTCAACGTAAGTTAGTCTCTAGGTTTCTAATACATAGGATATTAATATTGTGGAATTAGATCAAGTCAATAATTGTGTTTGAGTTCAAGACGGTTTAAAACATGTTCCCTAGTCTATAATTCGAGTATTCAATGAATTGTTTCGCTAAGAATACCCAATGCCCAACTCTTCTTTGATTGATTTACAACCCCGCTATCATTTGTTTGCTTTCTTTGCTTCTTAAATTTTGATTTACTGCATCTTTACCAAAACATTTTTTCGCTTTAGCCTAGAAAAAAGAATTTTTTACCATTTTCTTATGATAAATATGAGAACTTAAAATTTAATTTTTTATTTATCATCCTTAGAGGTTAGGGGTGATTTTCTAAAACCCTTATTGTTGGTCTCCTATAAATGTATTTGTAAACATCACCTCATAAGTAACCATTATTCTTCGATTTATTCTTCTCTTAAGAACTAAAGCTTTACGCAATAACTGTCACAAAGGCTTTCAGGAGTCATGTTCCTCCGCATGTGGTTCTGATTAAATATATGTATGTGTCTATGAGTAAGTGCAATATTGAGATCAACATTGTCAGGATTTGGACTAGATTATCGTGAGTGTATTCGTGTGGATTGTCAGTTTACTTTCTTGATTTCTTTTGATGTGTGTGTTATTTCTTGGTTCTATTTGCTAAACAATTCTTCTTGGGTTTTATCTTTTTGTTTTGGATAGGGGTCACGTGTGCATGGTATGGTTGAGGGTGTTGATGTTCCTATGTTTAAGAATTTGTTGCCGCAAGGTGAGTGGAGATGTGTCTGTAACTTCAAGGTTAAAAACTACTATTGTGATTATAGAACAAACTCAGTGCCTTTTAAGCTTCTCTTTAATCAGAGGACAGAGGTATCGCTGATGCAGAATATTCCGTCAGTTGTTTTGCATAACCATTATGCTACTTTTGCAGATATCCTCTCTCAATATAAGATCAGTTCTATTCTTTTTGGCAATTTTTAGCTTTTGTTTTCTTTTAGCTTATATATGCATATCATTACCATATTTGATTTTGTAATGTTTTCCCGTGTGTCCAGATGTTATCGGTCATGCGTTTAGTGTTGGACCATTGGTTGATGTTAATGCGAGGGGTATTGATACTCAGAAAGTTGATGTTATTCTTCGCGATGAGATGTAATTTATCTATACTTTTATTCAATTGCTTTTTGCTTTTTCTTGTGTTCTTTATTTTTGTTGACTTTATGGTTATTTCAATATTTAGCAACTTGCAATTGCTTTGTACTCTTTGGGGAGATTATGCCACCTCGATCATCGCCTATCATAACCAGCATGTGGATGATACGATTTTGTGTGTTCTTCAATTGGCTCTCTTCAAGGAATACAGAGGTCTCCTCTTTAACATTATATAAATAGCATAATTCAGTTATTCCATTTCGTTGACTAATTCGTATTGTGCATAAACAATTAGTGTCTCCAATGCATTCAACTATTCTAGAGCTTTTGCTCGATCCGGTGTTGCCAAAAGTGACTTTTTCGATCTAAGTTTCTACTGTTCCATTATTTTTTTGGCTTATTTTCTGTTTATTTTCTGGCGTTAATGTGTCTTCTCTCGCAGGTTTCCTGAAGGAGAAGTTATTGTTCAGAGAGAGATTAATCTTGGATCAAAGGTCAATTATCATCAAGAGTTCCTTCGGGCTAACGTCAAAAGGGAGGTTTGGGAGATTGTTACTTCGATATCGGTATGAGACAATATGTTTTGTATTGTGTGTTGTTTTGATTCCGCTTAATCTTCACCAATGTCATTGTTTCAATTTTTGTCATATAGGAGGAGCATTCTGTCTTGTTTGGCACAGTGGAGAGTGTGTATAAAGATACCAATTGGTACTATGTCGCGTATTGAACGTGTGAAACTAGTGTTCATCCATATGTCGAGGCCACTAATCAAAATGGCGAGCCACTGTTCGAGTGTAAGAAATGCGGTGATGTTAGTGATGTTAATCTGAGGTAAATATTTAACTTATTGCTTTATTCTTTGACTTATTACTTGAGAACTCAAATATTTGTTTCCTTTATTTTCTTTTTTTTAAGGTATCGATTGATATTGGCCAAGAAAAAAATAAGAGATGCACCGGGTGGAGGTATAATTCACTACGATTTCTTAGCAAATACTTTGAATTAGCTCAAAATTGACTGTTACACTTTTTGGTTTTTGGTGCTCTTAGGCTTACTTGAAAACACTCTTTCGAAGATTTTTTTTGTTTTGTTGCTATTGATTCTCATTACGACATTTGCTCTGACATTGAATCTGATCATGATGACGTTAGAAATGTCCCTGTCAGTTACGTCCCCTCTAACCCACTAGGTTACCTAAAAAACGGTCGGGTCGTAGATTGTTTTTTAAGTATGTAGCATTCTTTACTATTTTTCTGTTAAATTTATGTTTAAATTTTATATAGTGTATTACGCGATGGGGATCCAACGTATATATGTTCTAACTGTGGGGTTATATGTGGTTTGGGCAGAGTATTGATAGTAGGTGTGTCGGAATTACGCCGGTTTTCACGTGCTGTCATAAAAGGAAATTTAAGTTACCATTGATGCAAACACGTTCCAACACTTTATTAGGGTTACTTTATAATGGAAATTCTTGAAGCAAACATTTCTGTGAATATATTAGAGCATATAATATGCTCTTCTCTTTTATTTCGTTGGGTGGCATTGTTGATCGTTCGGTTAACAATGGAAGAGGTTCGTAGTGTTCCAGCTATGTAGGGATAACTATCATAGGATTGGAGATCATTTGCCATCTCCAAGATCAATGCCTATTTTTTTTTCAATTGTACATTCATGATTAATGTATTCGTACTTTATGGGTTTTTATAAATGTTTTATTCGAAGAAAATGGTGTTTTGATATGTATTTGGTTCTTTTTGGAGTGTTTTGGTGTTCTTTAGTGTTTTTACAGGTTTTAAGCTGCTTTAGAGAGAAACAGAACAATTTGGGCCAAGAAAACGGATATTTGGAATGCAGAATCATGCTCAAGTGTTAGAAGTTTTGCCTTTATTTACAAACTTCCCACCGTTGGATCAAACCCAACTTTTGACACAAGATAGCCACAAGAGTTAGCTTTAGTTTGAAGGTTATTTGCAGGAAATCCAACGGTGTGATCAAAGGTTATGGCCATTTTACTGAAAAACTTTCATCCTGGCAACGGGGAGACGAATGCACAAAAATGAGTATCCTGACAGAAGGACAGAGATCAATCGATCTTGACACAAGGCTCGATCGATCCCTGTCTTGACGCAACCAAAACCACTTATTTTGAACCAGAATCAAAGATTGAAGACCCATATTACATATTAAAACACTCAGACTCGTTTTCAAGTTTAATAATGGAATTTTCCTGAGTTTTTGAGTGCAAGAGAGAGCTTTGTAACCTAAGGAGAAGAATCATCTGTCGTACTTTGAATCTGAGAAGAATTATGAACCTTATTCTTTGTTTATTGATTAATACAATGATGTCTCTCTCTGATTTGATTTGTGTTGATTCTCTGAACATGAGTGAGTAGTTTATTCGTTGGGTTTAGGGTTCTCGCATAGGGATTGATGAGTTTTCGACATAGAATTGTATGACTAGGGATTTAATCAATTGGATTTTCATCTAGGATTGTTCGTAATGCATGAAATTAAGTTGATCACTTAGTTTCTGATCTTAGGTTGTTTAATGCTTGGAAAGTGTTTGTTTAAATGCTTGAAAGAATCCTAAATGAGAAATTCATCTTAAGACAGTGGAAGTTGATGTTTAAGTGAATTGTGAACCTATCAAACTTGTTTAGAATGCATGATTAGAATCTGAGAGTCAACGGAAGTTAGTCTCAAAGTTTCTAATACATAGGGAATTGATACTACGGAAGTAGATCAAGTCTATAATTGTGTTTGAGTTCAAGACGGTTTAAAACATGTTCCCTAGTCTATAATTCGAGTCTTCAATGAATTGTTTCTATTAGAATACCCAATCCCCAACTATTCTTTTATTGATTTACAACCCCGCTGTCATTTTTTTGCTTTCTTTGCTTCTTTAATTTCGATTTACTGCATCTTTACCAAAACATCTTTTTCGCTTTAGCCCGCTATTTGATCTGAAATTCTACATGCTATCTTTGGTCTCTGTAGATTCGATCCCAAACCACTACAACGTACTTCTGTGCGCTTGCAGTGTTATCTTGGGCGAAAACCTGAGCTATCAAGTTTTCTGACCCGTTGCCGATGACCAATAGGTCGTTTTAGAATTAGGATCATTGCGCGTCTAAGGCATTTTTTATTTTGTTACTTATTTATTCTCTAGCTCTTTTTCTTTGCAAGTTTGATGGCCATGGATTGCAATGATTGGCCTCAGAGAAAGGACGCAACACTTCAAGAATTACTAGCATTGAAAGAAGAGGAGAAACTTAAGTGGTAGTCATATGTAGAGTCACCATTCGATGAAAGTGTGCTTACACAAGAACAAAGAGTGAGGTTGGATGAAAAAAGCAAGGAAAATCCAACGATGAAGAGGAGTACCTTAGCAGCTATGATTCTATTGAACCTTCTCACACATCGGGCAATACTTGAAGGCAGAGAGCTCACAAATATGGAAATAAATATGGCTCATGCACGTAAAGATGTAGTATATTGGGTTCCACCATGCAAACTCAAAGGTACGTGCGACTCAACCTTTGAAATTCATGATTATGAAGATAGTTACATGCCTTGTATTGAAGATATAGCTTGTAGTTTAGATACTCCATTGCTCATTGATGAATGCTATGATTTAATATCTGAATCTCAAAGGATGGAAGACTTATGAGTAGAAAAACTTGCTAGAGATTACCATGAGATATGTTTTGACATTCATTATTTGTGTTTTTTGAATGATCATGATCCTGAGTTTAACTTTTCTATGCCTGAAGCATCTAGATCTCTTCTTGAAAAATCTTACTTTGAGGATGTGCTTGATGTAGATAAGATCTTGAATAAGATAGAAAATTCTGAGGTTGAGATGGACACGAAAGATGAGAATATTGTGCTTTACATGATTTATAGAGATGAAGTTGATTATTATGTCTTAAATTCTTTTGAACCTGCAGTTGACTTTGTCTTTCCACTTAATGTTTTTGATCGCCATGAGCAACTAGTAATCAAAGAATATTTAAAGGTATATACTATGCTGGTAATAATCTTCTTTGATGAGACGACTGTCTCTTTACCATGGAAAACCATGTATTCTCTTGCACATGCAGTTTCTTGCACTAATAGGAGAAGGACTAAAGGTGCATTGGCTCAACCTTTTGATTCTTATGATTAACTCCCGCAGCCATACACAAGCTCGAGACTTTAAACAAGCGCTAAGTGGGAGGCAACCCACTAGGTGATTTTCTTTTTCCTTTTAGTTAGTTTTGTAGTGTTTTTGGCTTTTGTGTTTTGGTTTTTGGTCCTTTGGACATGTTTCATGTTTTTTTTAGCTGTAGTATTGAAGGAAACATGTCACCAGACAGAGGGACAGGGNNNCGATCGATCCCTGTCCATGGATCGATCGATCCCTGTCCATGGATCGATCGATCCTGTCTTATTTACACAGCTTTATCACACAATTTCAGATAAGTTTGCTCTTTCCTTTTTCTTTTCATCTTGATTTTATTTTTCTTGTTATTTCCTACTTACCCCTTCCTTGGATTTGTTTCACACTGAGACGGTGTGAGATAAG
>OVAN01008129.1:0-18619 GCA_900406275.1 Anastatica hierochuntica | reverse complement strand
CTTACAAAAGCCAGTAAGCTTATCATAGCTGAGACTCACCGTGATCTCCTCACCATGATCAAATGGGACCACTACCTGGAAGAGGAGAGGCTTGAAGCCATCCACAGTAACCAACACACCTCCAGATTCCTCATCTACCTCCTTCACCTCTCCAAGAGAATTACCCACAACTCGTATCGTTTCTTCCTCCCATAAATGCATTGGTATGTCGCCCACATTGACCCAAAAAGTGATGGCAGAAGGATAGGAGGCAACCACAACCGGTTCCCATCTCACAAGGGAGATCATCCAACCATCAAAATGGTATGGGCCAAACTGCAACACATCTTGAATATCTCTTTCGTTTTGAAAGTTAAACTGGAATTTTCCACAACCTAGATCACCTCCCTCGACCAGGCCTTCCAATTTCCAGATCTTCGGAAGATTCGCAAGGAGGTTCTCCATCCTTTGAACCGATGAATTCATCAACCGGCCAATAAGAGTTAACGAGAACTGTTTAACCCTCTTAGCTATCCCAGTGGACGATAACCTCACAGACGCGGTACGCACCACTGGCTTCACATTCACCGCAGACACTTGAGCCATTGCTAACCAATCCAAGGATTCCAGAAACCAACCGAAAGCAGAAACAGACTCCACACACACGAGATGAGCAATACCAGAACTACACCCGAGGAGTAAACCAAAACAACTGTGTGATTTGCTCAGCAACAGAAAAGAGAAAAGAAGAATCCGACTTGCCCAACTTCTGAAACCCTCTGAATAAATACTCCCAAGGCTGAGCATCGGATTAGGAAAGAGCCGAGATCGGATCCTCCAATACTGTGAAACTATTGAAGAGATTCCTTGCAAAAAGATATCATCCGCCTTAGTCACGCCATAACCGATAGCGAATCTCGCCCATAAAGGATCTCTTTCCTTTTGCAATATCATTGGTTGGGATTGTGAATCCTCTCCCGATATAGCTTCCGCAACCTCACCCAAGCTTCCATATATGATATCCCCATCCCAGCATCGTCGAATCACCACAGTAGATCTCCAGGAGATACCATTCTCCCTTTTTGTTTTTGGAAACAAAATCACAACTTGGAAAACCCGAGACCTGCAGTTACTCCAGCAATAACCCCACACGACCACATCGCCGACCCCCGGAATATCGCCGGCGAACCCCCACATCCAAAGCCGCCGTCGGCAGAGGACTCAAAAAACCCTAGATCTAAGAAAAATCGCCATAGAGAGAAAAATCGCCATAGAGAGAATATAATCAGATGTTTAAAAAAATGAAAAAAAAATATATTATATTATCAAATTATAAAATTTGAATTATTTATAAAATCTATACAAACCAATTAGTACTTTCAATTATAGATGCGCACACACAAACGAGTAACAAGTATGTTCATTATAAATGTTGGCAAAAAAAAGTATGCTCATTATTAGTAATCAATTAAAAATAACAGAAAATATCTTAAATAAGCTAAGATTAGTTCTATTATTACCTCTTTATTATTTATACGATAAGTGGTATAAAAGTACCAATTTGGAAATTAATAATAGCATATCCACACTAATTTTCTTGACACATGAGAGAGACTTGTGGTTCACTTCGGAGCCCTCACACTTGTTGCTCCTATATAAACCCTAACGTTAGGTCACAAGTAGTCTCAAAGCTAATCACAACCCTAGCTAACTTCAATCACATTCACTAGGTTTAAAAAATTAGAGATCAATGGCATACCACGGATCTTATTCCGCAGCCCTCTTCTTATCAATGAATCTGATGCTTTTTGCGTATGTTAGTAGCTGCAACACATGCTTGCCAACCAAGCCATTCCCAAACCCTAACCCTATTAGTGATCCTACAAAGCCTAGCTGCCCAAGGGACGCTCTAAAACTCAAAGTTTGCGCTAACATACTCGGCGATACGGTTGGAACTGTCGTCGGAAACCCGCCTGAGGAACATTGCTGCTCTGTTCTTCAAGGTCTTGTCGATCTTGAAGCTGCTGTTTGTCTTTGCACCGCCATTAAAGCTAACATTCTAGGGATTAACATCGACATTCCCATCTCCTTGAGTTTGCTCATCAATACTTGCGGCAAAAAGCTACCTTCTGATTTCATTTGCGCTTGATGATAAGTACAATGATGGATCCTTTGATTTGTTTGTGTGTGTGTTTTTGTTTATGCTTGTGTGTTAGGTCCTCTTCTAATTCACTCCACATGTATTCTTGTTTTTAGTTATGTCTAAGACTCCTTGTTTCCTACTTTGGATAATTAAAACATTTGGTTACATTTTTGACATGGTGTTTGTGGATTTTAGCATTAGCTTGAACCAAGGACAATACATACTTTTTAATTTAACTACATTCAAAATAATATAATGGGAGCTCTAAATTATTACAACTTGGTATAAAATAGGAAATTGCAACCTGTGACACAACCCATCTGCGAATGGTACCATCTAAAGAAGTAAAGATAATTAAAGTAAATTGTAAGTATGTGCATGGCTGGAGTTTTACCCCTTATTCAAGTTTTAAAATTTTTACTATAAATTTTTTCGAGAAATGATAAATTTAATTTTACATCATTTTTAAGTTTTTAAAATTAAATTTAGCCCATCGATAAATTTTTGACAAAAAATTTTTGAATTTAGCCCATCGATAAATATTGAGCCCATCATCGACCTTTGTAACAACCAAATTGCTGTGGCCCATTAGTTAGAGTCCGTGGTCAGTTTTTTCAACAAAATACACAAATTATTACGTTAGGACGAGAAACTGCAAATCATATATATATTTTTTTGTTAAAAGTATAAATGATGTATATGATACGCGAAAAATCGATGATTTTAAGTTATATCATTAAAAGATTTACAAACTGCAATAGAAAAAATCATATACACTTTCTAAAATAATATATGTATATATAAGGTTCATTGACGACATTTATTTTCTTGAGCGTCATTGAGAAGCAGAAAATCTAATATTTCAACGGCATTGAAATGTTTATGTAATCAAAAAAGGAAAGAAATGTTTATGTAATTGTAGAAACTTATTAATTAATGTTATAACGTTGAAATGTCTTATGTAATGAGAGCTTTTAGCTAGTGCCTCTCTAGTAACTCCTCGAAGCGTAAACGGAGATGTGCGACGCGGAAACTTGATAATTCTATGAAGATTTTGAACTATCTATTTCAACGTTTATATGAATAAGAGTAGTGGCCGAATATTTAAAGTTTGAATAATGTGCTTATATTATTTTGTAACTAAGATCTTATTACATTTATCCAAAAAAAAAACAAACTAAGATCTTATTATAAGAGTGCAAATCTCTGATAAAACTATAAAGTAGAAGTTCAATACTTCCTGATTATAACAAAGTCTTTTTAAAAAATTGGTGTATAAAAACACCAATGATGATCCATATATATTATGCCAATTAAATGTTTCAATCTCCACAACTATACATATGTAATTATTTATATTTTGCTTTAGCTTTTAATTAACTATATATATATATATATATGTATATATATATATAGGTTAAATGGTTTGAAACATTAATATTTTGTTAACTACAAATAAAATGAAAACTGCTTCACAAAGAAAGTATTTGATTTTGTCACCTATACATTTGAAAGTCCTAATATATATTTTTTTCAGAAATGAGTGTCTCGTTTCAATCCCATTGCATGGTAAACATTTAAAAAAGAAAAAAAAAAAAGATTGAGTAATCTGCCAATACACGGTGGTTTTTACTTTTCACTTTTTCAGTTTCTATGTATATGCATGCAGTTTGTATGTTTGTATATATATAACCAAGACGAGGAACAGTATGATGGATTAAATATTTTAAAATATTTTTTTAACAATATTAATTTTTTCTGAAATAATTTATCAAAAAATATATTTTTAGTTATGAAGTATTCCAGACGTGCAAACTTCATTGCAAGCTAGTCCACATGAAATCCAGCTACAACTCTCTTCCTTTTATATCTAAGTCTAACGATTTTTTTTTCTGATAAAATGCTAATTATAAACGAAAAAGGTAAAGTTTACAATTAGATGTTACCTATATATACATATTACAACCCTTCAAAAAAATTAAAAACCAGATTAAAACTCTTCTTAGTAGTTAGTGCATGAAGCAAGCTGAAAGAAGAGTTGAGAATGTCTTAGCAATTTTGAGTAACAAATACATACAAACACAATATTTTTTATTCGGTGGAAGTTTTAATTATGTGGTAACACTAGTCGCCTCTAGTAATCAAATTATTTTGTATTTCGTTTAGTTTTTATTTTTTATTTTTCGCTACTAGTAATATTTTGTAAATTTTGTCAAAAACAAAAAAATGATAATAAATCTTAACATGTTTACCGGAAAATGTACTCTCTTTTTTTTGTTCAACCCGAGAGTGTACTCTCTTTTTAAAGCCCTTGGTAGATACTTGTGTGTTTTTGTGTGGATTATAGAAAGCTGAGAAAGGCAAGTTACATTTAAAAGCTGCGATTCTCACAATCTCACCATATACATGTGGAGTATTATTAGATGTAATTGTCCCACATCGGAAGTTGAGAGATTTGTGGACCAATATATAAGTATGTCACAATTATCCACTTTTGAGCTATTTTTTGGGTATTGAGTTAGGCTCATACTAATATGGTATCAGAGCCCAATGTTTCAACTTTCTGATTGGGGCCACCCGTGGATGTCCAGTTCCACAAACTTCACGCTTCAGATGTCCAGCCCTAAGCGTGAGGGGGTATATAGGCCCATACTAATATGGTATCAGAGCTCAATGTTTCAACTTTCTGATTGGGGCCACCCGTGGATGTCCAGTTCCACAAACTTCACGCTTCAGATGTCCAGCCCTAAGCGTGAGGGGGTATATAGGCCCATACTAATATGGTATCAGAGCCCGATGTTTCAACTTTCTGATTGGGGCCACCCGTGGATGTCCAGTCCCACAAACTTCACGCTTCAGATGTCCAGCCCTAAGCGTGAGGGGGTGTATTAGATGTAATTGTCCCACATTGGAAGTTGAGAGATTTGTGGACCAATATATAAATATGTGGCAATCCTCCATTCTTGAACTAGCTGGGTGTTGAGTTAGACCCATACTAATAAGTATATCACAACATAGGCGATGATAAGTTTTGAATAGGGTAAGATATTAACTAAGATCGGTTCCAACCTTTCAAAAAAATATTGAAAGGGATCTCTTTAGACAGAATGTGTTGGCCACATAATAAGTTGTTTCCTGCCTGGTGATATCTGGACACTAATTGATAATCTTCAATAGTAAGGTGTTATTTGACTGCCTTTTTAATAAGAAACCCCATGAATTAAGCATTTAGTCCTTCCATATATTAAATAATTTTACTGAAAATTTTGAAATATATTCGGTTTACACCTGTTCTTTTTTTTTGAAAATCAAATTCTCTTTTTTTAATCATTGTTAACAAAAGGTTGTTACTAATACTAAAACATATAACGTAATAGTTTTTATTAGTACTGTTGTTGTGTTTTTATTTTGTTAAGACACGTATATATAATACATATTATTAAAAAAATTTATACCAAGTCTTTGACTACTTCTGGTCTTACCGCTATGTGTATATATATAAAAATTTATATGTATATATAAGATATTGGTTCACACATTTGATATTGTAGAATAACAATAATATCAAAATTTTTAATAAGATATTAGTAAAGATTGGGGCATACCATTACCGTTTTATAAATAGAATAACTAGCATTATCTTCCATGTTATATTAATAAAAATTAATAAACTAGGCCGGCATTACTTTACCTTATAAGTACTAAAATAGATTATAAATTTTCATTTGATGAACAGAATAATTGCGTCAGCGTCATCAAAAATAATGAGACAAAATATGTTATTATTTCCAATTAAGTCAACCATTCGAAGTGGTACTATATATCGTCTAATGTGATCATGTCTACATTAAATAAAACATAAACTTTGCACTGTTCTTAAGCTTATTAAGAAACAAAAAGGTCTAACAAACTATCACAATTAAAATGCTATTTTAAATCTTATATGGTCGTGGAAGCCCCTTTAGTCTATGGATTTATTAAAGGTTTGTTAATGCTTCTACGTCAGGAGGTCTGAATATCGATTCCCCGCAAATGCATATTAACGGATACAAATTTATAGAAAATCTCTAGCGTGATGCAAACCATAACTATTCGTCCTCTTGCTGATAAGATTCATCAGATGTAGCGTGAAGATTTATCCGGTGAAGATTATTTTTATAGTTGTTTCTCATAATTTATAATAGAGATAATAATTCTGACGATAAAAGAATCTTATATAGTAAGATATGAATCAAATTATAATTAAAATTAAATGTCCTTCAAATATAAGCACTCAAGCATATGCCTATTACTCGATCGATAATTTGTTTCCAAAAATATGCTTGTGGTTTCGTTGTAGCAAGGAAACGTTATTACTTTTTGCAAACGACCCCAATTAAATTGTCTTTCCTTTAATGATCTTAGAATAATTAGGTATACATGCCTTTTGAGAACTTCAAAAAGACCATTTTTAGATGTTTGTTTCATGTCCAAATACCACGACGTCGTTAGCAATTTCAATTTTCTTTTGCAGTGATGTATGGTATGTCGTTCACTTTCGATTCTCCTCTTCGCATTATCTATTCATAAATCTTTCTTTATCTTGTAAGTTTCTTTCACCAATTGTAAGAAAATGAACACAAAACATACATACATACTCTTTCATTCCATATTAAAAGATATTAAGCCAATCTTGTTTCTTTTGATTTATACAATGCTTTTCAGTTTTCAGTACATAACAACTAATACGTTTGTTGATTTTTTATATTATGTACAATTTAGTTCTGTATTGGTTAATTTATGGTTAGTTACATGATTAGAGATGATGTCTTTATTTAGAAAAAATGATTTATTATGCACATATAAAACCTTAAACACCTTTTTAAAAATTTATTTTAGATTAACAACAATGGGTTTTATTCATTAGACAGATCATGATATATCTGATAAAAAAAAAAAAGACAGATCATGATATAAAGTAAAAAATAGGTGACAAATGTTTTTTTTTTGATAATATAGGTCAGAAATTTTTTAAACGTGGATTGAGATTTCTGCGGTTAGATCATAATATTAATAGTGTAATAATCATTTATATATAAGCATAAAGAAACATCTAGCTAGGGTTTTATTTTGAATGGTTCAACCATTATCTGTGACCAATTTTGTGGAGGGGATTAGTTGTTATCACCTCTATGGAGTGTTAATTAAGGATGCAAGTTCATTTAGAAAATTTTAAAAATCAATGTAATTTCTAACTAAAATTAATTATATATTTAAGTGCTCCTATTTTTTTTAATTTGACATCGTTTCCCAATTAAAAAAAATTATAGATATGCCCGTTATTTATACATACATATAATTTAATAATAATTTCAGTTGTTTCTTTGTTTAGGTTAGACTTTTTATTAGGAGTATTAAAGAGAGCTTGTACCGCCCTTTGGTCATCTTGTTGATAGTTTATTTCATTTATTTTTTTCGCTTTATAATATTAAGTTCGACTAGAAATTATCAACAAAAAAAGAAAAAAAGTTCGACTAGAAATACTTTGGCTACGGTTAATCTAAACGTTTCAATATATTTGTCAAATTTGTGTTCCAAGCCAAACTATTTTCGAGATTTAAAAAAAAAATTCACTACAAGTAAATAAGATAAATTCTAACGAATTTTTCGACGAAAAAAATCCGCCATAAATTTTATACTGAAATCCCACGATAATTCGACCAAATGAGATAAAATTTGGTTGTCGGATTTTCGTGAGAAATTTCAATACTTCAAACTTTATCAGTTTACCTACTTAGATCTCTTATTTGCATATCAATGTGCACACACTGATGTAAAATTATTTCTTATTTGCAAAGTATGTATGCAGCACAAGTATGATTGACTACTATAGATATCTATAATAATTAAACAAAATTTGATAGTTATAAGTCCAAAATGTTAGTTTAAAATTCGATTCACATATAGTAAGGCCATGAAAAAAAAAACATTGAGTAGGTTTTTAAATAACATATTGTAACTAGACTTCAGAAACTTCAAATCGAAAGCGTGCAATATATTTGTGGAGTTTGAAGTTTAAGCCATTTGAAATGTAGAAGCTCTTCTTATCCTTATAAACCTACCTGACTAAAATCACTTTCACAACTAGCCCTTGAAACTATTATGAATTTCGTTTGCATATGCAAGTGTCTAGGACGAATTAATGTGAAGGTTGTTGGTTCAAATTTTTAATCACTTTGTATTGATTCTATTAGATAAGTGTTAAATTTATTTTTACTTAATTATCGTGAGCTTGGTTATTTCGTATTCTCGTCTCATAATCTTCTCGAATTGGATTTTGGAAAAAAATTTTATTATCTACTCTTTTCATTCCCAAAAGTTAGATCTTTTACATTTTTCAGCGGTATTAAAAAAACAATAAATATTTAATAATAAATATATTACCTATCTAACTAAACATTTTACAAAAACAATCAATTGATAATAATTGTTTAATCCAAATACTCCCGACTAATGTTGCTTAAAATTTACAATTTATTAACATTAATTAATATAAATACTTTAAAAACCTATAGTATCTATTTGTGAAATAAGAAAAAAATCCAGAAAAGCTATTTAATTTAAATACCCCCAACTAATATTTTTTAAAAATCTATAATTTTTATTTTTGTAAAGAAAAGTATTTTAGAAAATCTTGCAAATTGCTTAGCTTAAAATGCACAAATTTTATTTCATGATTTAGCATCTGTAGACAAAAAAAATCTAATTTTTGGAAAGTGAAGGAACATCTACATTTGCACTCATACGAGGGAGTGACATTACACTAAAATAAAAATGTGATGTCAACAAATAAAACTTTTAATAATTGTTTCACCGTTTTGTGACAAGTGGGAGCCTTCATTACCATACAAGTTAGCCATATATTTCTCCTAAACACATTGTTAATTATTTTCTTGATGATGAAATCAAGACGCCCCTAACCGATAATTCTAACATAATCCTTGTTTATACAATAAGAAAAAATACGATTTCACAACAACAAACTATATATAAGTACTACAATATTAATAAACATTGTATTATTGAACAAGTTGTCATTCCAATGTTTGGTCAACCATGGCCTTTGGGATACTCCGAAGGATTCATACACAATTATTTAATTTGATACTCTTCTTCTCTTTGATTCAATCAATCTTTTTGAAAAAATTGAATCTGTATCATCTTTTTTCTTCTCTTGTCACCTGCTGGAATATAATTATCATATAGTCAGTATTAAATCATTAAGAAGTTTGTCAATGTTACACATAACTAGATTAGACCCTACGTAACTGTATAATTTATATCTAAGAAGTTAACAAAATATAGTTTACTAAAAAAGCAAGTTAACAAAATATAGTGTACTGACTTGTTAAGTTCTATGGACTTCCAACTCAAAACCAATTCACAATGAGTGAATCGGTTCATGTTATTTATGTATTATTAATGTCCCTTTAAACTTTCAATGTGGGATATTTCTCCACACTTCTACTCGAGAATGACTATTTTTAGCTATTAATCTCGACGAATCCATCACATCCCCTCCGAGATAATGCTTTTTCTAGCTATCTCGGTCGAATTGAACTATCTTTGGATCATCAATTAGTGAGGTGTCAGACTACATCTCAGACTGGATTAATGGGATAAAGTGTGGGCTTACTCTAATACCATGTTAAATTCTATAGGCTTCCTACTCAAAACTAATTAGCAATGAGTAGATTGACTCATGTTAATTATATATTACCTGACAAACTTTAGATGTGGGATCTTTAAACTTAAGTCCACATAACTCAAGTAACTTGGTTGTTTATAATTCACGGGGTCAACACTAAATTTTGAAAGACTATAAACTTATATAGTGTTGGGTACAAATTCTATATATTAATTTTTTTTATCTAGGGTCAGTTGGCTAGTAATTTTATCTACGGTCAATTTTGTACGGCATAGTCAAGGGTGGACCTGATACCTCACGGCATGGAGGTTCGAATCTTAATGCAATACAGTTGATATTAAAATTATTACTCTGAATGATAACGATGAATTGTGTTTTACGGGATAAGTTGATCGGATAATGCGGTGCGGTTAATAAAACTAAACAATGGTATTGTGATTAAAGTTATACGAAAATTTAATTTTATATCAATGACTAAGTCAACGCTCGAGGAGATTCTCGAGTGGTCCCACAACTCCCTGAGATAAACCTACAAAGCGGAAAGAGCTCCACCCCAAACATTCAATCCATCCATTTTCATCTTTATTTTCCCACTTTGATTATCTCATAAGAGCATTTCTCTTAATGAATATCTCAACAAAAGTATCTTACATATATTATATTAATATTTTAAATACAATTTAATTAAATAATTAAATTTAAATTATAAAAAAAAGTTATACCGATAATAAAATGACACATATGAGTAGGTATCTCAATTTTTTTTTAAGTATCTCATGTGAAAACTCCATTCTCACGTCTCTCTTTCTTTTATAACTTTTTTCATTATTTAAATTTTGAGATACCTCATAAGATACTTCCAATGAGGTTGCTCTAATGTATTGTTTAATTTTTTTTATTTTTATTCAGCTGATATTATTATCGATTTTAAGTCAATAAAAAATGATAAATTTGAGTTCACCACTCATTTTCCTTTTTCTTTTTAATGTGGCTCTTCCTCTTTGTTGTCACTTTTGCTAATTATTCCGCAATCTTTGGATGTGTACAAATAATTGATTTGTCGGGGTTTTCTTTTTGACAATTAATTTTTGGGTATTATTGTAAAGATAGTTTACTTCTATTTCTTTCATTCTGCATATCAATATTTCAGAAACTAGATATTATGACCCATGATAAAAAATTTTAGTACTTTAAAATATTTTATTCACAAGGATATCTATATAGTACTCCTTTATTTACCTAAAGTGTACAGTTCAAAAATATTAAATTTAAAATTTCTCGATTGTTACTTTTATTAATATAATTAAAATTAAAATTTTTAGATGGTTTGATAGCATTGATAAATAACAACATAAATATAATTTTTAATTAGAAAGAGTATGAGCCTAATTTGAGCTAAAAAAATAAGATTTGTAATAGATCATATTAAAATGTACTCGTATCACATGTCAAAATTAGTGAAAACAAATAATAAAAAGCCGCAACGTAGTGCGAGTAAATTTTCTAGTTCATTATAATGACCATTTTTCATCAAAGCTAACAAATACAGAAAAATAGTATGGATATGCAAGAAATTAGGCTCTTAATATGGATATGATTCACTTGTCAAGTCTATATTATTATATAGCTTTTCAAAGAAAGAAAAAAAATCTACTAGCTAAATTTTAATATTTAAAATTTGGTTATGTCACGATCAATTTACTTTGAAATATTTTTTCAGTAGATCAGACGTATAAAAAATTATTTTCCATGGTTAAAAAAATAATATTTTCACAAATTAGCATTTTTACGTATTTTCTCCTTATTGCTAATGAAATATAGCAAATTTAAATATGAATTACATGATAATATTAATAACTTATGATGCTAGGTTAAATCGATACGGTTGAGGCCATTGAGTCACTGACAAAATAATGACCGATGACTTTAACTTAAAAAGTTCCAAAGACGGAGGAAGTGGTAAGATCGAGAAATCTCTTTCTCCCTCCCTCAATTTTTTCTTTCTACATATATATTTATTATTTTTATATAATAATTTTCTCCCCAATCACACAACACTCATAAGAGTCACACATGTGACACCTTTTTCTACAACTTTAATTTTTTATTTTATGTGTATACAATAAAGAAAAAAACCTTAACTTTTTTTAAACTTGGCAAGTTTCTTAGTATAAATAGATGTATCAAGCCTCCAACGATGAACACACACTTTATATCACAAAAGAAACTAAAAGCTCTCAAACAAAACACACTTTTCTACTTTGGTAGTAATTTACCAAACTATTGTCCCCATAAAAATAAAACCCTCTAAAAAACTGCAAAAGATCTTTCGTACATCTTCAAGATATGTCTCTTCCTGAAACTAAATCTCAAATCCTTCTAGATGCTTGGGACTTCCAAGGCCGCCCCGCGGATCGCTATAAAACCGGTGGTTGGGCCAGCGCCGCCATGATTCTCTGTAAGTATAATCACATATAATTAAAAGTTCTAGAGAAATCATTAAGCAAAATTCATCAACTATATATATATGGAGAAGAAAAAAGTTGAAACTTAGTAGTAAGTAATTTTATTTTCGATTTCTTCTTGATGTGTATCTAACTTCTTAAGAATTGTGTGAAGGTATTGAGGCCGTGGAGAGGCTGACGACGTTAGGTATCGGCGTTAATCTGGTGACTTATTTGACTGGAACTATGCATTTAGGTAATGCAACGGCGGCTAACACCGTTACCAATTTCCTCGGAACTTCTTTCATGCTCTGTCTCCTCGGCGGTTTTGTCGCAGATACCTTTCTCGGCAGGTTTGTATACAAATATATAAATATTTATATAACTATATGATTTAATATATAAATCTATAATTCAACTTTTTATATAAAAATGTTAATTTGAGGTCATTAAATTTGTTTCATATAGGTACCTAACGATTGCTATATTCGGTGCTATCCAAGCCACAGTAAGAACCTAAACGTCCCCTTTCTCTTTACCAATAATCATATATTCCCTCCGTTTCTCAAAAAATGTCGTTTTGAGGTTTTAATTTTGTTTCACAAAGAGTGAGTTTTTACATTTTCAATACAAATTTATAAGTGAAATTTCAGTTTTAACATCACTGTTTTAATGTATTAATTAGAGAGAGAATTATTTTTAAAGTATTAATGAAGGGTATATAAGACTTTTTTTAAAAAATTTAATATACGTGAAAAATTTCAGAATGACGATTTTTGCAAAACAGAGAGAGTGCAAATTAAAGAAAATGAAGAAATTTAAATATAAATATTGACTAGCTAGTCTAATAAAAAAAGTAGAAATAGTAAACGATACAAGTGTTTATTTTTGTTAAAAGTTTCTCAAATTTTAATATTGATGTTATGAATATCATATGATTATATTCAGGGTGTAACGATCTTAACTCTATCAACAATCATACCCGGACTTAGACCACCAAGATGCGACCCAACGACGTCGTCTCACTGCGTACAAGCAAGTGGAATTCAACTAACGGTCCTATACTTAGCCTTATACCTCACGGCTCTAGGAACCGGAGGTGTAAAGGCAAGTGTCTCCGGTTTCGGATCGGACCAATTCGATGAAACCGAACCGAAAGAACAATCACAAATGACATATTTCTTTAACCGTTTCTTCTTTTGTATCAACGTTGGATCTCTTTGTGCCGTGACCGTCCTTGTCTACATACAAGATGATGTCGGACGCAAATGGGGATATGGGATTTGCGCGTTTGCGATTGTGCTCGCTCTAAGCGTTTTCTTGGCCGGCACAAACCGCTACCGTTTCAAGAAGTTGGTCGGTAGCCCCATGACGCAAGTTGCTGCCGTTTTAGTGGCGGCTTGGAGGAATAGGAAGCTCGAGCTGCCGTCTGATCCGTCGTATCTCTACGACTTGGACGATGTTATTGCGGCTGAGGGTGCCATGAAGAGTAAACAAAAGCTTCCTCATACCAATCAATTCCGGTACGATTACTCTTATCCAAATTAGCTTAGAGCATCTTTATTGGAGTGATCTTACATGTTCTCACCATTAAAAAATTAAAAAGTAATGAAAAATAATATTTGTCACTATATTATTTATTTAATTTTTTTTTAAAATTAAAATTTAATTAAATAATAAAATTAAATTTTAAATAATAATATTATATTAGATAAGAACACAAAAATGTGTTCTCACCAATGCAGATGCTCTTAACATCATTTGTTTGAAATAAAATTATAAACAATTTACCCAAAATAAAACTCCACGTACGATTCCTAAAACTTAACAATATTTTTTAAAAAGAAATTTAAGAAAATTGTTTTAATATATTTTACTAAAAGGGGTTAATATCAAATAATTGAGGTGTGTATTAATAGACTTGTTTGTAAATGCGAAATTAAAAGGGTCGTATGGGTAGGAAATAACTTGAAAAACTCGTGTTCTTTGATTCATGTGGGACTACAATATTTGCATTATATGCCTACTTGGCATTAGAATCCAATTAAAAGAGATTGAATATTTTCCTTTGTCTTTTGTTATGGGGGAACTAAAATTATTATATTATCATATTACTACTCGACCATACAACGAAACTGGTCCACGATCCAAAATTTTACAGCTAAATATAACATTTATTATTATTTGTTTTCATTCAAAGTCTCTATTTTGTCAAATAGTATATGATATTTTCGATAGATTACACGCAAAGTTCAATACCCATTATAGGTAGGAAAAGGAAAGAAGTTTCTAATAAACGCATATTCAAAACTAAATAAGATCAATATGCCAGTGGGAAATAATTCTCCCATCTTTACTTTTTTACCTATAAATAATTTCACACCCTTTTGTGGATTATAAAGTAATATATAATTTATGATTAATCTATTCATTGTTAATTGATTTGAGTTGAAAGTATGTAAGTTAAAACGAATTATCGAAATTTTATTTTATTTTATTTCTACTACTTTACACCTTCACTGGGCCTAACCCAAAGTTAGGCTTAAGAACCCTACCTTCATATGCAAGCCATGTGCTTTGCGTGCCATTTGCTTCATTTGTCTTTTGTTTTTGAGGGATCTTTCTAAGGTAATTGAAAGTGACATATAGAAAAAACTTTAACCTTTTTTCATAGTTTCAAATTTTAGTTTCCTATACAATCAAAAAGACAATTATGTGTTTACCAAAAAAAAAGAGACAATTATGTAAATATGTATATTTTGTCTCATGTGTGAGGGGAATGTCATCTTGGAAAGATTCCACTTATCTATCTCCACATCATCTTAGAGCATGAATAATGCAAATTTTTAACAAGAGTTCTTAAAGAAAAAAAATTAATATTTTAATTTGGGGATTTTAAAAAACTTGCACAACGGATTTTAAGATTCTAAGAATCCAAAATTAAAATATTAATTTTTTTTCTTTAAAATATCTTGTTAAAAACCTCCTTTAATCATAGTCTTGATGCAATGCGTCGGCAAAAAAGGATGCATTACTACAAAATTATTATATATGAATTTCAATAAATACATTTCACATACATATCTATTTCACTATCAACAATCAACATGGAAGCCAACTTGTTCTAAGGATCACAAAAAATCTATTATTAAAAATATAAACTTATCTTTAATCCAACAAATCATTTATCTCCATTTTACATAATTTAAAGTTATATTATAATTATTTCTTACATACATTTTCTTTTAATTCCACAGTTCATTGGACAAGGCAGCAATAAAGGACCAAGAAATGGGAATGACTCAAAACATAGTCAACAAATGGACACTTTCAACACTAACCGATGTTGAGGAAGTGAAACAAATCGTACGGATGTTACCAATTTGGGCAACATGCATCCTCTTCTGGACCGTCCACGCTCAATTGACGACATTATCAGTCGCGCAATCCGAGACAATGGACCGTCACATTGGGAGCTTTGAGATCCCTCCAGCCTCAATGGCTGTCTTCTACGTTGGTGGCCTTCTCCTAACCACTGCAGTCTATGACCGCGTAGCCATTCGCCTATGCAAAAGGCTATTCAACTACCCACACGGTCTTAGACCGCTTCAACGCATTGGTTTGGGGCTTGTACTTGCATCTATGGCTATGGTTGTGGCTGCTTTGGTAGAGCTAAAACGTCTTAGAACCGCACATGCTCATGGTCCAACAGTTAAAACGCTTCCTTTAGGGTTTTATCTACTCATCCCACAGTACCTTATTGTCGGTATCGGCGAGGCGTTGATCTATACGGGACAGTTAGATTTCTTCTTGAGAGAGTGTCCTAAAGGCATGAAAACAATGAGCACTGGTCTCTTGTTGAGCACGTTAGCATTAGGGTTTTTCTTCAGCTCGGTTCTAGTGACAATTGTCGAAAAATTCACCGGAAAATCTAATCCGTGGATCGCGGATGATCTCAACAAGGGTCGTCTTTACAATTTCTACTGGCTTGTGGCTGTGATTGTTGCCTTGAACTTTCTTGTTTTCCTTGTTTTCTCAAAGTGGTATGTTTACAAGGAAAAGAGATTAGCTGATGCTGGGATTGAGTTAGATGATGAGCCTAGTATTCCCATGGGTCATTGATGATGATCATGATGATGATGATGATGAAGAAGACTACTTTGTCAATGTTGATATGTATGAATGTAATTTTTGAGTTTTGTGGTATATTTTTATGATGATTTTCTCGGTTATCTCTTGTGTTTCAAGTGGACAAATAATAGACCGAAAGAAAAGTCAAAGTTCTTTTCCTATCAGGGTCTGTATAAAAGCAGAAATTGTAAAAATTTCATTAGTTTTTTTTTCACGCAATTAACTTCTTTTTAATTTCATTTTTTTCCATATATCAAAATTTTCATTTTTTCAAGTTGTTTTAAATATTAGAATTGAACTCATGACCCGAATTCTATAAGTTTACTGGATCGATCGGTTGGTCTCAAGGTGATTTAGCGGACGCTAGAGAAGAGTATTTTAGATTTGAGGATCTCAACGAATTCAAGAATATGATGTTGATCTTGTGGTTTTAACCATGTTATAGAATTTGTTAGGAGCTAGTCGAACAACGAGCGTTTAACTCGAAAATAAAAAATTAAGCAAAGATTATCAGGGACTAGTTTTTGGGTTAGTTTGGTATTTTGTTAATTTAAATGAGTTTTATAAATACATAATAAATTTCTAACTATGATTTATAAAAAATTTTGAACTTGTTTTTAGACGAAATCTAACTAATTTCTAAAATTCAAATGATTATAGTATATTTCGCCTAATTTAAATGGTTAATTTTAGATAAAATTAGTTTGATCCATTAAGTTAAATAATGATCATGTTTGAAAAATCAGAATTAGGTGAAAACTAATCAGGCGACTACCGACTAGCACTTACGGAAAAGAGTAATCGGTTTAGACAGAAATTTTTAGACCAATAGATTTTAATATTCAAGATGTTTCATGATTAAGTCCATTAAAATTGTTAATCATTAAACTTATATGAGAACGATCAATATGATTTACTATGATCCCTTTTGGCTTTTTTCTTTAACCAAAGAAAATGATCCCTTTATCTCACACTAGTTCATTTTATATATTTCAAGCATATAGCTGATTGGATAAAGAATCTTCGGTGTCCCATACTGTCAAAATGTGATTTTGCTTTTGATAATGTACGGTCACAATGTGTTACGCGACGAAATAGACCGAACTCTAATTAGTGTATGTTTATTTTGTGCAACTATGATTACTAAATATTATACTAATCAACTTACTCAATCAAGGAGCTCGCACAATGATATCCACTTGCTTCTATGTGATATTAGTGATTTATCTTCTCAGAGTATTTCTTTCGTTTTTATTCCTCGCCTTTTGATTTCCATTGCGGATTTTTTGGCTAAGGAAGCGTTGTTGTCGCTATTGTCCTCTGCTACTTTTTTGTCACAAAACTTTATTAGAAACGTCACGAAACAGTAGCTACACGCAAAGCCAACTTTGCTAGTGAATCAACACTAACATTATTAGATCTAGGAATGAAAGAAAACGAAATCACTGAAAAAGAAGGTATCATGTTTCGAATATCACAGAGGACCACATGAAAGTCATTTTTATAGTGATTTAGGAAGTCCTCTGCTACTTTATTTATTGAAGTATAATGAAATTTCTTCCTTGTGACCAATAACAAAATATCATAGTGATTATTATTTCATGAATATATAAAATTAAATTAGTGCATGAGATAGTTGGTGTTATCCGAACGGCGAAAACTTTCTTTACGATCTTAGGTTTATTAACTACTAAAAGAGTAAAAACATTATGCTATAAATTCAATTTACAAAGTATAAGCTTTAAAAATGTAGAATTTGAAATTTATCACAAAAGGAGAAAAACTTGATAACACTTCTAAAAAGGTTAAATATCTGTAAAAAACAAATTTCTTTACAAGAAACATTTCTATTCAAGATCTAGATTTTATTTTTATTTTTATTCCATTACTATCAGTTTACTTTTGTAAGAAGCGAATAATTAATTTCGTCATATGATTATAATTGATGAAATAATTTGGGAATTTGTTTCATGACAGAAAAATTATAACAGCTCATGCATTTTGCTCCAAAATAATTGAGATTGGCTAAATTTGGGGAGCTTTAATTGTTTAGCACTTCCTCTTACTATATGCTTACACATAATATACTAGTATAAGGAATGTTCTGTGCACATTTCTTTGTCTAACTCTTGTCTCCTAACTCTTATCTATTTCTCAAATATCCTCTCACCCTCCTCCGCGTCAATAATCTATACTATTAAAACAGAAGCACAACAACCTCTATTTACGTGTGAT
>OVAN01008128.1:0-18619 GCA_900406275.1 Anastatica hierochuntica | reverse complement strand
TCTTTCTCAACATTCTTCATTCTCAATCTCATAATCTCACTAATCTAACAGACTCACTTGCCAAAACTGTTCTTGCGGTGGTTTTTCTCTTGTAGTGGATACTTAATGAATAAATGAGTTGTGCTAAAAAAAAGGTCTATATTACTCATGACAAATTTTTTGACAAATATGTTAATTTGAGCCATGGTTTGTATGCAGTAGTAGCATATAAGGAAACGGGAAAGTTGACAAAATAATCTTCAACTTTCAAATTTAAGCTAATTATCCATAATTCATACACACATGATTTCAATCTTCAATTTCCATTAGACAACAATACATATTCAATCTCCAGTTTCCATTAGACACCAATACATTTTTTATTTTCGTTGATCAAACTATTTCGCTCCTGTTAAAAGTCAATTGTTAAGTACTTTTAATGAATGTTTAACATGTGACTTTTAACATGGTTAAAATGGCTTGATCAATGAAAATAAGGAATATATTTGGTTTCAATTTGAAAATTTTCAAGTAAAATAAGTCACTTAAAAGTTCGAGCATTTTTTACCTAGATTTAAAAGTTGAAGATTTTGTTATCATTTTTTTTTCGCCGAAACCCTTTTTCATTAAGTAAGCGGTACAAAATTCTTCGCTAGGGAGAACCCAAAGAGATTCGCTGTTCTTACAAGGGTACAAGAAAAGAAACGTGCGATCGAATTACAGATAACTCGAAAGGCACATGAACTAAACAATACAACCATCAAAGAGGGTAAGGTTAAAATGTTAAAAACTCCAACAGAACTGCAAGAGAATAGTCGAAAGCTCCATTCCATCCAATAAAAGCACCATTACCACTGATGAGACACGAAGATCTCCGTGGTTTTAAAATTCCATGCTTGCGCCGATAGTCCCTGAAAAGGGTGGTCACGAACAGGACGAGAGAGAACTCCCGCGGCCCTTAGTCCTTGACTAAAAAATTCATAGCCAAACATAGTCCAGCGTGAACCGATGTCACGGGTTAGGGAAAAAGTCTCTGAAAGACGAGAGGGCTGGGTAGAAGACAACATTCTATTCTTGATCTTGATAGCTCCAGAGGTTTGAACAATTAACCTGAAGATTAGCACGACATTTTTCTTGACAGAGCAGCTGGCCGGAAGAGTTGTTTTCCCTAAGTTTGATGATCTTCTCTTGAAAGTACACTCCATCATGGAGGATATAAAAACTGTCTCGCAATATAGGAGAATAAGCTCTACATCTCTATTAGAAATTTTCTCCAATTTGGGTGTGAGTATCCCAACAACAAACTTGTTTAAACAATGACATCTATGGCCTTTGGGAACGCACTTGTGGGCTCGGCATATAAATATTTCACGAGGATTATTGACGAGCCCATAACAATTATATCCGACACTAAACTTGTATCTATGGCCTTCATACAAGCAGATATTAGCTCGGTGTATGAAGATACTCAAAAGAGCATTAAATGGACATCAAATAATTATGTCAAGTCCATTTATTAAAAATATTGGCTATCAGCCCAACTTCTCCATCATGGAGAAAAACAAGCCTAAATGGTCTATCACTACTGATGTGGCAATATAGCCCAAACAGATGTTACTAGGCCAAGCCCAAATAAGCCACAAAGGTCGCCCTAGCTCTGGTGACCGCCGTAATATTGTCGAGCCATATTCGCCGAGAAATAGATCCGGTACACCGGACCTCGTCGAGCGACGATCACCAGCATATGCGTCGTGGAACAGATCCAGTACATCGGACCTCGTCGAGCGGCGATCACCATTGATATATTCGCTGAGTAATGCAGGTGATAGAAGGCACATCTCCATTAGGGAGGAAGGAAGTTTCCCGGTGAGGTGATAAGCAAGAGCCGCCACCGGGACCATAGACGGAGGGTGAACAGTAGAGCCCGACGGACCTGTCCAGAGAATTGGACTATATAGGTCCCTCACTGCATCGGTAGGCATAGAGTTAGAAGCGACGCCACAAGAAGAAGCGGCAGCACCGATGGTCCAACTAAACCACCTGTCTTTCGTAGAACCGTACCCGAACAGGTTGGATTTGTTTGAGCATGGCCAGAAACACCACTCTTTTGAGTCGGCGGAAGGGAGGCAACAATGGCCTTTAGGGTCTTCGATAGAGACTTTTGAAGAAAAGATTCCGGTGATACGCTGCAGGAGGTGTCGAGACAAAGCTGCTACGGGGCCAGATCTGAGTCTTGTGCTTAACCTCAAGACCACCAAACGGATCTGGAAGCTCCTTCGCTGAAGGATCTGAGAAATCGGAGTAAGAAACTCCTTCTTCGATAAGAGACCAGCTGGAGAAGAGACCGGAATCACCGCAAAGAGCATCCTCCATACACACAGCGCCGCCGAGAGAGGAGGATTCAGGCTGTCTCTATTCCAAAATCGATATGAACCAAGCGCCGTCGACAAGGGATCACAACCCAACTGGTGATACAACATCACAAGTGGTGAGAGAGGAGAGCAAACAGAACAAAAGGAAGAGGAAAGGCGACGCCGGCGAGCACCATGGACGCCGGCGTCGGAAGAGCAAAAAAGCTTTCTCGATAATAGTGTCCGAGAGAACTTCTTATGAAATGGTTATTTCATTTTTTCTAAAACATGTCAAATTATATGTATTATTTTCATAATATGTATCCGAAAAGGACATATATTTTTGTCTAAGAAAATATGATATCCTAAATCGTCTTCATTAATTTTCAAAACATTTAGACTAAAGAAAAATAATGAGATTTGTTAAGATTATGATTAATGACTTATCCTTGATTTGACTTTTGATTGATTAATCTTTTGTAATAATCCACTTCCATCTCATTTTTCTCTTTTCATTGTTTTGGTTCTTTTTTAGTTGAATCAGACTAGTTAAGTTTAGCTATGATGAGATTTACGAGTGAAAGCTTTTGGCGACAGTCCTATGACTATTCCTCCATTCCAGATTTGCAAGACGTAATTGTGGGCGAAAAAAAAGACGTAATTGTGATGATCAACTTTTATTGTATTTGGATTGTCTATTGTTTGAGACTAAGGTTTTGTCAACAATCTCGTTTTTCTTCATTTGCCATTTTTCTCTCATGTGTTTTTAACCGTTTGATCTATAACATTTTATTTCTATAGTAGAGCGGTTGGGGAATTTTTATAGTTTTTTCCAATTGAGTTCCAGACCAAATCTTGTCAAAATCTCATTAGTTGTTGCTTTCTTTCAATCAGAGTTTCAAAAACTCTTACATCGACAATTATCATATGGTTTCAAAAACTTTAGAATCACTCTTCCTTCGGGACGGAATAAGCAAGCATATGTTCTACTTTCAAATTCCTACTGAGCACCAAACGAGAACGTGAAGTCTAGAAGTTTTTGATGAGTTGTGGTTTTCATCGACACTATAGTAACCGATAAAAAATTGGTTTAAAAGGTTTTGGTTAGTATTTTTCTTGGTTTTTTGAAGTTGTATCCTTTTTCAGAGTTTTGTAGTGATTTTTACATTTTACAATATTTTGTTTGGTCGTTGATTCGTTACTATAGCCTCTATTAATGTGCATGAATCTATTTCACTAGTTTGTATCCGTTTTTTTCTTTTCGATTCACTAGTTTGTTAAAAGAATAAACTAATTTTCTTAAATAGAATAAAACGCTGTTAAAAGATATCCACAAAAGATAGAATATAATAAAACGTTGATAAAAGATATTCACAAAAGATTTACACAAAAATAGTTTTACATTTGTTTCATCTTAAATTTTTCTAATCTTTCGATGTTTTAAAGGTTAAAAAATAAAGTAGAAGGTTATGAAAAATCAATTTAAATATACAATTTTAATAGTAATAACAGTAAACAAGTACACTAGAGCAGATTTAAGTATTTACTTTGTTAAAATGTTATGTCTGAATTTACTTTGCATTTGTGTTTTAAGTTATAACTAGTCTTAGTTTGTGTTTAAAATTATGTTTTATGTTGAAAAATTGTTTTAGTACTTGAATGCTTCTTAGGTTTGTTTTTTTGTCAACCAAAAAAAACTACAACGGGCAGGTCCGGTAACCTATTTAGCCTCATATATTCTCTCCACTACTCCACTCTATGGTGGACGAGAGTCGAACACTGGTATGCTGAGAATTGACTCTGGAAACTCAATCACCAAACTACAATGTCCTCTGCATTTCTTAGGTTTGTTTAAAACACATATTTTTGTCTAATTGATAAAAAAAAGTTCAACTTTCATATCCATTTCAAAGTGCGCAAATCTTTCAAACAAGCTGTTATTGTCTCCAACTTCTAAATTGAAACTAAATAATTCTCTTGTTTAGTTGACTAAATTACTTCACTCCCATCAAAAGTTAAATTGTTAGGTATTTATTAACATGATTTAACGGTTGATTTTTAATGAAGTGTAATGACTTCATCGACAAAAATAAAAAAAAATTCTTGTCTATTTGTAACTAGTTAGATGATCCGTATTATATGCAGGCATTAAAATTTAAAAAATGCTTTTGAATTAATAATTCATAAATATTTATATGATATCTTTAAATTTTTGACTTTCAAAATTTTAGTCACATTACTTTTTATTTTTTTCAATATAGAGATTTCAAAATAAGGCAGTGTACGCTCCATCTGATATGTCTTGCATAAGATATAAAATATGTTGTGGCTTTTAATATTCGACTCGCTAAAAAGTATAATCTTAAATACAACATTTCTCCATTCCATTTAGCATGTCCTGCATAAAATTGAGTTTTTTTCAGACTCTATAAAATTGATACATTTTGTGAAATTTGATATTCGACCCCGTTAAAAATACGAATTAATAGATTACTGACTTGTTACTTAAAATTTCAATCCATAATTTATCAAATTTATTTCATGTATAGTTATTGACATGTAGAAGATATAACATCTTAATAGTTCATATGAATTTTTTTAGTTTACAAAAATCTATAATATTTGTAAAATTATTTAAACATAAATAAATTTCATGTAAAAAATATGATTGCTTTTATAGAGTAATATTAATCTATCTTTTTCGAGTTTACTATATTATATTTGAAAAGAATAAATCAAATATTTAAAATAATTTATTAAGTATAACAATAGTCTTACTTAAATAAACAAACTTATTGACTATTGTTATTAGTCTCGTTTTTACCTTTTGATTAATTTGTTTTATTTTTAAAAATAAATTAATTTACTAACAATAATTTGTTATTTAGTTAAACAGTTTATTGAGGAAAACATTGTAATCAACCTATCTAATTTTAGATTTGGTGTAAACTAACTTCAAACCTAGTATATTTGTACTTGTCAGTCGGAGAATGGATACTAAACGCTATATTTGTGAGTTGGAGCTTTTTTTTCCAACTTGCGAGTTGGAGATTTTTTTTTACTTCTAACTTTATTGAATTATATCAAAGTTACAAGATAAAGTCATACAAGACTACATAACGCAAATTATTACACAAGCAATTATGTGCGTCATCTGCTGAAAATGATACATAGAAATAATTCTTATGATACCATCTTGCTCCAATACGATTATTATGCCCTACTTGAGGCGTTTTTTTGGTCGTATTAGTAAAACCTATTGTATATGAAACTAGTCTTGAACATTCGATCATCTGATACCAATTAGTCCGTATCAGCGTCTTCGATAATAACGTAGCCTTTGTCATTCTTCCCCTGATATATTTCAAATGAGTCATGCCCAGTGCGATTTCAATCTTAATTTTAACATAATTAGTCTTTATCATCATCTTCTTCTTGTTTCCCTCAAGTAAGTTTCGATATGGAGACATAATTTCCACATCTATTATATGCCATTTTCCATCATACAGCCATGGTGAACCCGAACAACCCTCGACGATCTCTTCAATAATATTCAAGATCATAAACCGATGGTGTAACACCACCGGGAAACGACAAATCTTCGAAGACACATCCCATTGGCACCATTCTTCAAAACCACTAAATGGTGTGAAGAAATTATGCATCTTCTCTTGGCCATTCTCCAACAAAATTAAATAGACCAATAACATAAATTCTAAAGATAAGACCTTAACATATTGCCACCTTAGCCATAAATAATGGTACATGCTAATCGAGATCCTCTTCATTGTATCATCATTTGACCGCAACACATTCATGATCCAAACCTCGTTAAAACCAGAACCGCCATACCTTTCCACACTTAGTATAATCGTTTTCCGGTTAACTTTCTCCCGAGAATACCACCATTGAACATAAGAAACAATCGAGACATAACCATGAACAACACCATTACCAGTCGGTATCAAATCGAACCATCTCTTTAATTTGCCGTCAATGAGAGGGAAACATGCCATATAACATAACTTTGTCGTATTTCCCGACCATAGAGGTTTGAACACCCAATTTTCTGATATAGAAAGAAATACTCCTCTAGAGAGCAATTCCAGAAGGAGAAGGAAACCGTACCTTAGGGACGGAAAAATACCGGCAAGAGACAACATCGAAGATCGATACGTGACCACCGTAAAGACGCATTCCCATAGGGAGAGAAAGACATCGCCAAAATTCGGAATCCAATCCCTTTTTTTCCTTCTTATTAACCTCGATAACGGCCACAGAAGAAAAATCAACGCCAACGACGTTAGACGATGATGAAGATAGGGACAAGCACAAAACTTTGTCGGAAACCCATGATAGAAAGAGTCATGAAATCGCGAAATCAATGTCGGAACCGACATTTATTCAAACAATAAATCTATTTAAACAATAAAAATGGACACACCGGAGGCCGGAGCCGCCGAAAAACGAAAAAATCCGGTGAGAAACGAGTTGTGTCGGTTAGAAAAGAATCACCCTTTGTCTTAGCATAAACTAACTTTTTGTAAAAAAGTGCGAGTTGGAGTTTAAATGTGAAATTTGAGGAGTATTGTGTCAGTTTAATGATTCATTTTTTTTTCTTTGGTTTGGTTTTCGAATCCGGTTATCAAACGGGATTTTAGTTCGATTCAAATCAGATTAACCGGACTTGACTGTTATTGAACCTTCGTTTTCTAGTCAAATTACACCGTTTGCCACTGAACCACACTGGTAAAGCAACCAGTCCGGCAGGCGTCTGTTACCAACTTTGTGACTTTCCGATAACACAATGTTGCACGAGCTTCTTCTAGCTCTCCTAGGTTTCACCGGCGATTTCATTCTCGACGAGCGGGAGCAACGGAAAACCCTAGGCCTCGATTCCCCTCTCTCCGATGAATCTACCTTCAAACTCGCTCCCGACATCTCTTTCATCCAACCCAGCGAAAGGTATATTTCCACTCTCTCTCTTCTCTGTTGCCTCATGATCCGATTTTGATCTCTCATGGTTATGCCTCTCTCCTTGTAGGGACCTGATCGAGAGGTTGATCAAGTTAGGGTTCTACTATAGAGAGCTCGACCGGTTTGCGATGAAATCACGCAATTTGAGCTGGATCAGGTCCGTAACCGACGTGCATCCGCTGGAACGAGCCGATGAATTGTCGAAGCAGGGTAGGGAGAAGAAGCCTAGCGTGTACCGCAGAGCCATTGCTAATGGAATCGGCGAGATTCTTTCGGTCTATAGGTCTGCTGTTCTTCACATTGAGCAGAAGCTATTGGCGGAGACGACGCCTATTCTCGCCACGGTTACGCAAGGGCTCAATAAGGTACACTCCCATGTCCATTACCAACGCCATTTTATCACTTGATGAGTATCTGTTTATTGATAATTCAATGCCATTTTATCTGTTCTTTGTTTTGGTCTAGTTTTTCGTTCTTTTCCCGCCGCTATACGAGGTTATTCTCGAGGTTGAGCGTGAGGATATTCGTGGAGGGCAGCTTCTGAATGTATTGAATAAAAGGTGTCATTGTGGTGTGCCCGAATTGAGGACCTGTCTCCAAAGGTATTCACTGGCATTGCTCTTCATTGGCTCTGTTTACAGTAAACTGAAACTATCTGTAGTCCAGCACTTTGTCAAAAAAATTTTTACCGGTACTCTCATATCCATGTGTAGGCTTCTTTGGCATGGGCATCAGGTCATGTATAATCAACTTGCTGCTTGGATGGTCTATGGGATTCTCCAGGATCCTCATGGAGAGTTTTTCATTAAGAGGTAACTGTGAATCTGCGTCGTTTTGTCATTTTATTTAGATACTTGTTGAGTGCTATCTTGTTTCGCTTAATATCACCAGTAGTGGCCCTCATGTAGTCTCCTATTATACCTGTTAGGTAGCTTCTATATACTTGAGCTGATACATTATGGCTTGCCGTCCTCTGTAGCTGCACAACTTTAGTTTCTGTTTGTTCTTCTCCAAATAATGTGCAACTCATTACTGATATGCTTGCAGGCAGGAAGATGGGGATTTAGATCATCGCTCGTCTCAGGAAGATATATCTGAAAAGTTGTCTCGTGCCTCTGTTCATGAGACATCTTTAACTGATTGGCACTCTGGATTTCACATTTCTTTGGTATTCTCAATGCCATTTTCTATTTTGGTTTGGTACCATTGCTATATAATTGATGTTTCCGGGGTTTCATGGCAGGATATGTTACCTGATTACATTTCTATGCGTCTCGGGGAATCAATTCTTTTTGCGGGGAAAGCTATAAGAGTTTTGCGAAATCCCAGTCCTGCTTTTCTGTTCCAGAAAGACAAGAGTTTCCAGCAAACAATGCGGGGCTCCCAGAGAATTCGAGGATTTATGCACGGTGATTTCCATGAGAGAGAATCTGTGTTAGATGCAGATCTTACTGGGGAAGAGTTGCTTCCACAATCTGAGGCAGACAAGATCGAAGCTATGCTCAAAAATTTAAAGGTACTGGTTAGGAGACTTTCGCATGGCACATAAACTTTTTTGGAAAAGTGTATAAATCATGATAAAAGTGTTTGTTTCGGTGTCAGTTATGGAATATGTGAATTTTCTATTTCATGGATAGAATCAGGACTTGCCTTGTTATATGCTTACATTCATACCTCTGTGTGCAGGAATCATCTGAGTTTCACAAGAGATCATTCGAGTGCACTGTTGATTCTGTTCGAGCAATAGCAGCCAGTCATCTTTGGCAGGTTTTCACTTGACAACTTTTGATTCTTTAATGTTTTGGATATCTCTTTTGGTGACATTATCTTCGTTTCTACAGCTTGTTGTTGTGCGTGCTGATCTCAATGGTCATCTTAAAGCTCTAAAAGATTATTTTCTCTTAGAAAAAGGAGATTTCTTTCAGGTAAACCGCATAAAATATTTGTTGGTGCCCTTAAAAAGAATATAAGGGTGGTTTATGTATCTCGCGTTTGTCCATGTCCTCTTTTCCCGCAAAAGCCTCAGTAAATGATCTGTTAACAACATGTAATCTCATATCTCATGAATTTTCTGTTTTCAGTGTTTTCTAGAGGAGAGTCGACCGTTGATGCGTTTGCCGCCTCGGCAGTCAACTGGAGAAGCTGATCTTATGGTACCATTTCAGTTGGTATGTGGTTGCTTAAAAATTTCATGGTACAAAGGTTCTGTTAGTTAAAATTTGTTTGTAACACTCTTTCTCTTGGGAACACGCAGGCTGCAACCAAAACCATTGGTGAGGAAGATAAGTATTTCTCCAGGGTATCCCTACGGTCAGTAATATATCAAATTCTTTTTCACCGAGATTATATTAGTTGGATTTTACTTCCTGCTTTTGAGCTAAGTGGAAAGTTCACATTAATAATTCACCAGGATGCCTTCATTTGGAGTCACAGTCAGATCTTCTCAAGCTGATTTGTCGAGGTCTAAAGTATCTCTCACCGGTAAGGCAAATCTTACATCAGACACCTCTGTAGATGGATGGGACGCTATTGCCCTCGAGTATTCTGTTGATTGGCCCATGCAGCTGTTTTTCACTCAAGAAGTGCTTTCTAAGTAAGAATCCTTAGGCGTTCCTAATTTTGTTCACTTCAGTGTTCTTGCATTATTTTGACTATCAACTATTTTAGTCGGTTTTTGGAGAACTTGAAATACTTTATGCTTTGTCTGAGAACTATAGACTTGTATTTTAGGTATCTCAAGGTGTTCCAATACTTGATACGGCTAAAGAGAACTCAGATGGAATTGGAGAAATCATGGGCGTCTGTGATGCATCAAGATCACATGGATTTTGCTCAACATCGGAAAGGTGGTACAAGCGGATCAACATCTCAGCAAAGACGACAGGGAATCCGACCTATGTGGCGGGTTAGAGAGCACATGGCGTTTCTGATAAGGAATCTTCAGTTTTACATTCAGGTAAAGAAACTGATGATTCCTCATAATGGTTTTCAAAGTTGATGATCTCAAGCCAGTTTAAAAAAAAAAAGACTAGAGGTTTAAAATTCTCTTTGTTTTAAGGTTGACGTGATAGAATCTCAATGGAAGGTGTTACAAACTCACATCCACGATTCTCAAGACTTCACTGAACTCGTTGGCTTCCATCAAGAGTAAGCTTTTGTTACCGTTCCGAATTAAATAAATTTTGGTTCGGTTTCTATGCTACCTTACTGTCCTATGCAAATGCATGCAGGTATCTCTCTGCTCTAATCTCTCAATCTTTCCTCGACATTGGTGCTGTCTCAAGGATACTCGACAGCATAATGAAACTTTGTCTCCAGTTCTGCTGGAACATTGAGAATCAAGAAAGCAATCCAAACACTTCAGAACTCGAAAACATCGCTGAGGTACATCATATTTTCCGCAGTCCAATACAACCATAACACTCAATGCTCTTTCTCATAAGTTCTTTTTTGTGTGGCTTTTAAGGAATTCAACAAGAAGTCAAATTCCTTGTACACTATACTGAGAAGCAGCAAGCTCGCCGGGAGCCAGCGAGCTCCATTCTTGAGACGTTTTCTTTTACGCCTAAATTTCAATTCCTTCTACGAGGTAGATCAGAAGATTTTAAGATTATCTCTGTTTCGGAAAGAAAAAAAAATTGAAGCTTCTCACTGACTCTCACACTCTTTTCTGGTAATAGGCAACTGTAAGGGGCGTGTTGAATGTTGTCCGGCAACGCCCAGCTCTTCCATTGTAAATTTCCAACAGTTTCCTGACCAGAGAATCTAGTTTCAAATTTTTTTCAGACATGAGCTTGAGGTTTCGCAGCAGCTATGACATGTGATGTGGTGATAGATTTATGTGATTGTAGGCTCACATGATGCCATTAAAGGGAACAGTGTTCTCTCGCACACCTTTACCTTGTAAGGATCTGTTTTTGTTAGTTTGTGTTTCCTTTGAGCTTTAGAGATGTGATACAATGTAAATTATGTAGGTCTGGTTTGTTTTACTATTTTAACAGTTTGATAAGCTTGATGATGTGAGCTTATATAATACTCTCTTACAAAAAGTGTTTTTATTTTGTACAACATTCACAATATGAAGATGTGAGCTATATAGTATGAAGATGATGGATCATGAAATTTATCTTCTTCTTTATTTAGTAATAAAAAAAAGCATTACACAAAATCAACAATAGATCATAATCAGAACAACAACAATAGATCATAATAAAAGGATTATCAAGAACCCACTAAATTTGAATAATTAGGTAAACTTATTCTCTCAAATTGTTTTATCCAACAAAAGAAGAAACAAAAGGATCAATGCAACATTGTCAACCATGCTACAACCAAATAAAATAAGCTTTTTAAAATGTCATAGACTGGAACCCAAAAATATTGAAGAACCAAAGCGAAGCGAAGAGCAGCAGACAACGAAGATGAAACCCAGAAAGGATAACCTGGAAAACCGCCAGTGCTTCTCCAGAAAGAGACTTAACTTTGAACTTAAAAGCATTTCCGGTGAACAATCGACGGGCCTGATTCATCATATTCCGCCTTTGCAATCCACATCTACAAGATTTAAGGACAGAAAGACTGATCAATGGACCCGAAAACGACTAGTTTGGTTTAGGGAAAGGAATGGTTTGAAATTGAATCAGTTACCTGCTGGAAGGTACTGAGGGAGGCCAAGATGGATCCTCCAATCCAGACCGAGTATTTCCTCTCAGGCGGTGCAACGACTTTGATCTTCATGCTGCTTGGTGCCAAAGCAGTGATCTCTTTGCTCATTCTGTCAGCAATTCCAGGGAACATAGTTGTTCCACCACTGAGCACAATGTTACCATACAAGTCCTTTCTGATATCGACGTCGCATTTCATTATGGAGTTGTATGTGGTTTCATGGATACCAGCATTCTCCATACCGATCATAGATGGCTGGTAGAGAACCTCTGGGCAACGGAATCGCTCTGATCCAATGGTGATCACTTGCCCATCAGGTAGCTCGTAGTTCTTCTCAACGGAAGAGCTGGTTTTAGCCGTCTCGAGCTCCTGCTCATAGTCAAGAGCAATGTAGCAAAGCTTCTCCTTGATGTCTCTGACAATTTCACGCTCAGCTGTTGTGGTGAAAGAGTAACCACGCTCAGTAAGAATCTTCATCAGAGCATCTGTGAGGTCACGACCAGCAAGATCCAGACGTAGGATGGCATGCGGAAGTGCGTAACCCTCATAGATAGGCACCGTATGGCTCACACCATCTCCAGAGTCGAGCACAATACCTACAACATAAATCAACAATTTTAAAGACATGGTCTCAATCTGCACAGTAACCAAAAAATGTAAACCCTATCGGATACAGGACTTACCAGTAGTACGACCACTAGCGTAAAGTGAGAGTACCGCTTGAATAGCAACATACATGGCAGGGGCATTAAAGGTTTCAAACATGATTTGAGTCATCTTCTCACGGTTAGCCTTTGGATTGAGAGGTGCTTCAGTAAGTAGAATCGGATGCTCCTCAGGAGCAACACGGAGCTCATTGTAGAAAGTATGATGCCAAATTTTCTCCATGTCATCCCAATTGTTGACAATCCCGTGCTCAATCGGGTATTTGAGGGTCAAAATACCACGCTTGGATTGAGCTTCATCGCCAACATATGCATCCTTCTGTCCCATTCCAACCATCACTCCCGTGTGGCGAGGACGGCCTACGATACTTGGAAACACAGCCCTCGGCGCATCATCCCCAGCAAAACCAGCCTAAGTAAACACCAAACATAAAACATAAAACAACCTTAGAGATGAGCTTAGGAACATCTTATGTGCTGAACAGATTCTGGATTGACCCACAAAGATTCAATCTTTCTAATCCATTTTGAATACAAAGGCCAATAAGTTTGAGCTCAGTAAGTGATATGTTTTGAGAAATGTAACTCAGAAGCTTAACAGACAAAAAAGATTAGAGATTGAAAACAAATTTAGAATTTGTTTACCTTAACCATTCCAGTTCCATTGTCGCAGACAAGAGGTTGAATGTCTTCACCATCAGCCATTTTCTACTTTCTGCAAAAACAAAGACCAACTTGGCATTAAACAAATCGCAAAATAAAAAATTCAAAGTTCTGTTTCCATCAATGCTAAAACTAGTCAAGAGAATATATCTAAAAAGAGTCAATGAAAATTACTATAATATTGTAGAAAGAATATAATCAGAAACATTTAAAAGGAATGTGACAAATATTCCAGATCCAGAATCACATTATCAATTCCATATCGTATCAAATATTTTTAAAAACAACATCAAACCCACAGAAACACATTTGATTGCGTTTTTAAAAACACTGATCTGTGATCATAACAAGCGATATTTAAATCGGAGAAGAAAAAAAACAAGCAGAGAGGAATGCAATGAGGAAACCCCTAGATCCAAAATGAACAAAAAAATGTCATAGAGAACAATCTGATACTGAGAATTGTCAATCAAACTGATGAAACCCAGATCGAGAAAAATACAAAAGAACTTACCGGAATCGAGAGGATAGATGAAAATGTTTTATTCGCGGAAAGGATTAGTCTCAGAGAAACTGGAGAAAACAATTTTTATTTTGGTTTGATGAAAGAAAAGAAAAGTGGAGTGAGGGCTAATGAATGATCAGTGAAATGGCAAAACGGGTCTACAGGCTTCGAATTCGGCTTACCTTTAAATCCCTTTTAAAAACACTTTTCTGTCCTTCATCGACATTAGGTTCTTTGGGGGTTAGTGGGAGTTGGATTTCACAAAGTTGATTGATTTTAAAATTTTAAAGAGTTGTTAAATAGTTTTGTTGAATTTGCAGAGAGTTTTGTGTATTAGAAAAGTCAATAAAAAATCTTTAGTTATAAGGATTTTAAGAATTCAAGGGGTAAATGGAGTATTTTGAAAATCATGTTTAATGAATTAATTGTTGAGAATTCATGTTCCAATAACACCAAATTTTGTCTAACAATCCATAAACCAATAACAACGGATTCTAAAAAATTTAACAATCCTCCAAAATACAACAACCAATAGCTCCCCTTAGTTCTTTCGAAATTATTCGGTTTTTGAAAATTGGTATCACTCGGTTTTCAAAATGCTTAGATTCGGTTATAATTTGTTTCCAATTCGGTTTCGATTAAATTAGGTAACTATTCGAATATTCGTTGGGCAATTTTTATTATTTTCGGATATTTTCCGGTATTTTCGGATATACTTTCGAATACTTTTTAGTTATTTTTGGATATTTTTGATTTTTTCAATTATCCAAAATATTTCAATTCTCGAAAATTTGAACCACTCGAGTATTTTCAAAATCCAATTTGGTTTCCGTTCTGTTTCGGTTCTACTTAATATACTCACCCCTAATTCTAACCAAAGTGAAGTTAAATGAAGTTGAATTGAATGCTTAATTTTACGGGGCGAGTAACGGATATCGAATGTGTTTGTTCATAGCGCTGCACTCAACAAGATGGGAGATGACCTGACGCCGGAATGGCAAGACACCGTAGACTCCATCATCATGGCACCGCGCAAGTCGGTTCATACTCCTTTGGTTCAATCACCTAATGGTAATGAGAGAAGGTACCAGCTCCCCTTCCAATCGACAAACCAATCCGCAACCTGATCAGTTCTTTTCAGCCATCAACCTTCAACGTGTCACCTGCAACTAATGCAAACTCTAGTTTGCGGAAAGAAGCAACCAACACCGATATATCAATCGAACAAATCTTGTTTGGCGATAATTTATCCTCAGAATTACAAGTACTGATTCTTTTCCAATTTTTTGAGCTGCTGTATTTTTGTTTTCACGAGTCCTTTTGACATTTGAGTCCTTGACCACCAAACAAGTTCAGAAAGTTACTTAAATACTAAAGAGAAGAATGACTAGTCTTATAAAAAAACAATGGAGCTGAACCTCTTTATGAAGACTCAGTCTTTCTTCTCTCCATGATGGTGAAGGAGGATATCGGGAGCCTCCTCGATATCCTCATCAGGCTGAGGCAAAATTTCATTATGAGAATATAAATTTGGGCACATACCGAAAGGTTTAGAGAAGACGAGTTAATAGGTAAGAATTTCACCTGCAGTAATTGAAGTAAACGCCAAAGCAAGTAATCGACAATCATAACCATACAGAATAGCTTCCCTGCCCACGCTCGACATGAAAGAAACCTAAGAATATCGTGTACTTATTTCATTTGTATCCAAGGAAAAAATGGGGTTTTACATCAAACTTGACGAGTAAGGATATAAATGTACCGGGATAGTCGTTCTAGAAGATTCCTGTTGGAACACTTCAAGGCACGGTTGTACACAATCTCAGTTCTTTTGGCCACATCTTGCCAACTGTAGAGCTTCTTCATCTAGTAGAACAAAGCAAAAAAGAAAATCAAGGGATAAGAAGCATCTTCCCTTCTAAATATTTGATACGAACAGTTATAAGGCTCTGCGGTTGATAGAAAACGGTTTTATCAAGGATAGAACTAAGTTATAAGGCTCTGCGGATTGTGATAATGGAACTACTCCCACTCCCCTTAAAAAAAATCCATCAAAATCACGATTGCTTGAGTTAAAAAGCTCTGTGGCTGATCCCTCCCAAGCTTCACAAGACATAATATACATAGAGAAAGACTTAAAAAGATAACTAAGCTAATTAAACCATAAATACTTAAGAGTTGAGAGTAACCATAGTAAACCTTAGTTACTTTATCGGATTAAATAAATAATAATAAACCCTTTGAACCTCGAAATCCACTGCTTCTATTAGTATTTATATATGGTAGGACTGGATTTTAAACAAAACTCACTCGATTGTGCATCTCCTCGGGTTTAATACTTGGGAGTATTGATATTGCCTTCTCGATTGCTCGTACCATATCATGAGGATCTGGTTCCGCAAGTACAACCATGTCATCTGGTAGGACCTAAGGGTTGGGAAGAAACCTGATTTTATTGATCTGGAAGAATAAAACAATGAGAATGAAGCTAAAGGGCAAAGAAAGTACTATAAAAAGTGTTACACGCCTCTGGGACACCTCCAACACGGGTACTGACAGTTAATAATCCGCAACTAGCCGCCTCCAAAATAGCTATGCAGAAGGCTTCTGTTAAGGAACTGTCAGAGGATCAAGACTAGTAAAGATGAATATCCAGCAGTAACTGAGAAAAACTTATGTCGAATTTTCTAAATGAGAGTCAGCACACCTGTTAAGAAAAATATGACCGGTTACCAAAACAGAGCGGACACGAGAATGCGGCACTGCACCCAGCATTTCAACTCTATCTTGGAGGGAATGCTTCTCTCTCATTTCCTCTAGCCGCACATGTTTTGGTCCATCCCCTCCAACTACAAAACGAACCTTTCAAAAACCAAACAAAAAGAAAAGAGTAAATGTGGATATCAAAGAGAAATGGCGGAAAAGATTGGTTACTACTGTGTATAAACTCACATTGGGGTATAAACGGCATACTTCTGGAATGACTTCGACGAGCAAATCCGCACCTTTCCGATAAACCAATCTACTTATGACAACTATAGTGATGACATCCGTACTGGGTCGTACAGAAGCGGGCTTGAACATAGCAGTATCAACAGCATTTGGAATCATGAAAACCTTTGCTGGGGACAATCCAGACCTAAGAACAGTATTCTCCTTGCTCGTGTGTGAAACACAGATGGCCTGGTCTATATCTGCTAAGCTGAACTGTAAGACTTTGTTCATATGGATGCTCCCGACATCAGCAAAACCATACAAGGAATGATCAGTGAAGACAACTTTGTAGCCCATAGTACGGGCATGCATCAAAGCTTCATGACAGAGTGTAGAGAAAGCTTGATGGCCGTGAACAACGGTTATTTTCTCGCGTCTAAGAATAGTCCTAACAATGGGGAATGTTCCGTAAACCGTAGGGAATGTGGTTTGCATAACAAAAGGTCTCCAAGGTACATAATAGACTTTGAGACCACCAGTCATGTACCGAACTCCAGAGCGGTTTCCATAGGCGTGAGTCATAACCACCACCTGCAACAACAATGCGAGGAAGTAAACCAAAATGGTGTGAAAGCAATGTAACTGAAACTAACTAGCACTGACCTTGTGTCCTAGCTTTAACAAGCATTGAGAAAGATAATAGATGTGATTCTCCACACCACCAAAGTTTGGGAAGAAGAAATCGGAGACCATTAGAACCCTAAGCTTCGGTTCCGCCATAGTCACAAAATTTTAGATTGGAAGCTCTGAAAATCTTTGCCTTCATGCAAGCGCCTATTGAAATACAGACACAGAACTCATCAAAACAGAGAAATTTAAATTATAAAACTACAAGGGATTAGAGAAAACCCTCACTCAATTTCAAGGAAGCCAAATAAACTCTCGAGAGTTTGTAGAATCAAAGCTGCAGGTGACTGATTCCTGTTGAACAAATCAGCAACAACGAATTTCTCAGAAATTTAAAAGAATAATAACATAATCCAAACGAACAAACCTCAAAAACTATGTCTTTTAAGAAACCCAGAACTACAAACATACAAAAAAACAAAAAAAAAGAAGCAAATTTTCGCAAAATCACCAATAGTTCGTACAGAATCTTTGATTTCTAGCAATTCTCGAAACCCTCTTACCAAATTTCCGAAATTTAGTCTAAGATTCACTCTACGATTGGATCCATAAACCCAGATCAATGCGAAAGGGGAAAATCGAAACACGAGAAAATGTTGGATCCCCTGTACATGAGCAAAACTTTGGTCGATGATGAAGATTAAGGGTGTGATTGGTGACTTGTTGAGTAAATTAGAGTAACTCAGAAGAGTTGAAGTGAGAGGGATGATAAATTATGAATCAGAGTAAAATAAATAATGCATTAAGGTTTATCCGCTTCACACCTGGAATTGGTAAGACACTCTCTTTTTGGCAGGATCCGTGGACTGATTTAGGCCCTCTCATTGATTTCCTTGGTCAAAAGGGTCCTCAAATACTTGGCATCCCAAAATCAGCCCGAGTCTCGGATGTGGCAAGAGAAAACACTTGGTCTGTGCCTTCAGCGAGGTCAGAAAATCAGGTCACTCTCTACGCTATTCTCTCTACTATAAGCCTCTCTAATGAGAATGATAAAGTGGCCTGGATAGTGGGTATGAATAGCTACAACTTCTTCCCTTCCAAACTTATATGGAATGAGATTAGAGCCAGGGAACCGTGTGTTGCATGGGGACATGTTGTTTGGAGTAAGCTATCTATCCCTAAACTAAGCTTCACATCATGGCTGTTTACTCTTAACAGAAACCCAACAAAAGACAGGCTCATCTCCTGGGGGT
>OVAN01008127.1:0-18621 GCA_900406275.1 Anastatica hierochuntica | reverse complement strand
ATGGAAATGGCCTATTGTCATGAGAGTGGATTAGGCTAGTAATTATTCCTTAATCGTGAGACTAGTGATTTTTATTGACTTCTTCATTGTTAGTTAGCCCGTTGATTACCCCTTCTCAATTGCCAATCCAAGTTCCACTTCTCCATCGTTTTAAGTCTAGTTTAGTGTGTTTAGGTTATGTTGCTTGTTCTTTATTATCTTTTTCCGCCACTTTTGTTTCTTCTTGTTTGCTTAGCTTAGGAGATTTTGGGTATGCCTAGTGTTTGAGTCTCTAGTTCTCGTGGGTTCGACCCTTAAATACTACAATCAACATAGTCGTATACTTGCGATTAGTGGGGATTGTTAGTGACTAAGGCTTATAAATTTAAAACTTGAAATTAAGTTAATCACTAGCGAAATCTAGCCCTCATCAGAAGTTGAAGTCTGATTTGGGGTTGGAGAATGATGATGGCATTTGTTATATGACTTGTTCGGTTTTTCTTTTTGTTGAATATGGTTTCAGATTTGACTTCTTTTATTTTGTTAGGATCTTATAAGGGCAATGGAGACTGAGTTACCAAAGATGAAACACATAATGTGTGTCAGATACATCTATGGTAATCTGAAGAAGAAACATGGGAAAAAGTCTTTCCTAAAGCCGCTTATATGGAATCTAGCTTGGAGCTACTATGAGACAGAATTGAGAGAAAGATTTTTTTTGCCACGAATTCAGAGAAATATTAGACAAAATTTTCTGTTAGGACTCTGCTTTTTTATGCAGATGTAATGAAGACCAATCCACAATCATGGTGCATAGCCTTTTTACAAGAGGAGAAATTATTGTGAGGATATAGAGAATAATTTCATTGATTCTTACAACATGACAATGAACAAAGCAAGAGAGAAACCATTGGTCCGTATGCTAGAGACCATAAGAGGATTAGCCATGATCAAAATTGCAAAAAGATCAGCCATCTTTCATGATCGCGAAGGTATATCTTCTCTATAAAGGTTTCACTAAGTCTATAAATTGTATTGTATTTGAGGTAACGGTCCAAATTTTTCTAAAGGGTTGTGTACTCCATATGCCATAGATTATTTGGCTGAGGAGTATGAGGATGATAAGGAGTGTAAAGTGACTAGAAGCACAAACAATATGTACGAAGCAACTTTGAATGGATGTCCATACCAAGTAAGTTTAGAGAACATGACTTGTTCATGCCGAAAATGAGATATTTGTGGAATACCATGTGCACATGGATATGGTGTGGTCATCACAAAGAAGCTACTAGCTGAAGAGTATGTATGCCATTGGTTTCGCACTGCTATGTGGAGAAGAAACTACACTAAAAGTATTACTCGTCAGAGAGGGTCCATGTTCTAGCCTACTTCAGGTGGTTCAAACATTCATATGCCTGCCTACCTGCTCAATCTGGAAGAAAGAAGATAACTAACGCAAACAAGAAGAGGAAGAAAGGTCATAATGAGTCCCCTACTAAGCATAAACCAAAAGATAAGAAGAGGGTGATGCATTGTAGATTATAAGGTTCAACAGAGCATAATTGCAGGTTTCATAAGAAAAATAAGTCAACACCAGAGGTTAGTGTTCCTACAAGCCTCTATGTTTACAATTTTTTTCTTTGCTCTTTGTATGTGTGCACTGAAACACAAGTATGTGTTGTAGGCTGAAGCATGATGCTCAACCCACGTAATAAAAGAGAAGACTGTGAAGTGGAGGCTGTTGTAGTATTTTGATGTTTAATCATGTAGGTTGACTTTGAATTTGAACTAATGTTGTTTTGGATGGATGTTTTATATGGTGTTAGTTGTCTGTTTTTATTAATACACCATGTAATCACTTTGAAACTTTGCTCAGATTTGTGGTTAACTAAGAAAACAATATTATGGTTCTTAACTTCTTATAATTAGCATGATGAATCCAAGAAGAAACATATTCAAACACATCAATACATCATGTCTTACAAAGATATCAAGATTAACGGTACTAATACTTCTTAGAAAATGCATCAACCCATTAGCTTACAAACATATTCAAACATATCAATACATCAACTCATTAGCTTGCAGATCCTGATTTTGATCATGCATCCAATAACCCCAAGAATCATCATATTCTTCATACTTCTACTAGCTTCAGACAATGTTTCTTCAAACCTTTCACCCATCTCCTTTTCTACTTGCATTTGATTTTTCTCAATCACAGTCTTCTCAAACTCCATTCTCTCTGATCTTATATCCTTTAATTGCTGCTCCAATGCAGCATTTTTGAACTGCAAAGTTTGAATCTCATTTAACATAGCCTCATCCACCCATTTAAAAAATATGATTGTCATTCTTCAACTACAAAAACATTTACAGGTAATCAAAACAATGACAACCATAAACAATTCAGTTGAGTTTGGTTATTACCTTATTTGCTATAGGAAAGGAACATCGACAATATCTTCGCAATGGATTCGGGTCAGATTTTTGAAATTACCCCCACGATTTGTTCACCACACAAACATTTCTTTGACACACCATTGATTCTTCCTCGTAGACGGCTATTTGATGTGAAGCTCGATGCTCCAGATTCGTGACTCATGGTTTTCAAAGAACTGGGTTCCGAGATTTTGATTTTTAGTGTTCTTGAGTGTTTTCAATTGAGGATATTTTTTCTTTCCTGTTTGGCAACGAGATTTGTGACGTTTTCGAAACTGGGTTAGGTTTTCAATTACTCTGGTTTTCCTTATTCCGATTTTGATTCATTGTTCTTTGGTATGTGTCGGTTCTGTGTTTAAACCCGTCTCAACCAACCTTCGTGGAAAATTGGATTTCGAACTATGGAATTGTGGGGAAATAGGAATTTAAGTTTGAAGTTATGGGAAATTAGCTTTTGATCAAAGTTTTGTGGGGAATTGGTGCTATATGGTTACTTTTCATGGGGAAATAGCTTGTTATCACAAAATAGTATATGACTTATATACAAACAATAAAATAAAGTTATTAAGAATTATCATAATTACAATATTTAGACAAAAAAAACATGAAAATTTTTATTTATTTTTGTTGATATTAGTTTATTATATTATTGTGAACTAAAACTTCGAACTTTTAAAACAATATAGATTACTTTAAATTTCAGTGTATATTATATATCATTCTATTAAAATTTTGAACTAATCGTTTTTTTCGGTTTAATCGGTTTTCTCGGTTAATATCCAAACTGTATTCGTATCCATAGTTTTTAAAAAAATCACATCCATACGGCTTATATGGTATAATCAAATCCGTATCTTATGCTCTATTTCGGTTCGGCTCGGTTCGGTTCTTACTTCATATTTTATTGTATCTTTTACACATTATATATTAATCATTAGTATCATAGTTTTTTGTATATATTTGTTTCGAGGAGAAGAAGTTCAATATTTAAGTTACAAGAAAAGACTTAAGTTGTGAGTTTTAGAAAATAAGCAACTTGAAGGGTTAATACCAACATTGAGTTACTAAAATTGGTATGTTGGAGAAGGGTTAGCCAACCTAGACAGAGGGTTGTTTGGGAGGGTGGAGGAACGCTTCCGCAATCTTAATTTATTGCGAATGTCACTTATATGTTATAAAACTGTGTGTGATAAACAAGAAAAAAGTTATGGAATACAACCAATATTGAATGTAATCATTAAAGAGACGGTAACCATTTTTCTACTACTCGAAGACGGGAAAACTGCCGGTTAGTGCCACAATTCATGGTATATTGACTAATATGTTACTAAAGTTTTTGACTGTGCTACGATATACCCAAACTCAAATCAAATTTGGATTTAATACCCAAATTTAACATAAAAAGCTTTAACATACATGAAACTGAAAACGTCTCAGTAACGTGCTGACGTGGAAAAAATAAACTACTTGGTGCCGAACCTTGGTTTCACACCTACACCTAAACGCTCTTAACCATTTGTGCTAGCAAAGATCTTTGTTGCTTTACGCAAAAAAATAATGTATAATCCTTTTTGAAAAGTAGTTTGGGTCATTCCTTAATATATCTACAACATCAACCCCAAAAGGTTAAACAACTTAATCTTCAAAACTCCAGTTCTCGATCCTTTCGGATCCTATAAGTGGGAATAAAGTTTCAAGTTGATGTCTCAAAATTTTTGAGATTCAAAGACGTAAAAGCTCACGTTTTAAAATAATAATAAAAAAAAAAACTTGTCTTTAGAAATCAACGAAGAAACCCCAAACAAAATTTCATTAGAATTTAAAAAAAAATAGAGGAAATCAAAAGTTGGAAGAAGGAGAGAGTTACCAACTGGAATTGATGAGATGTTATACACGTAAGGAGGATGGGCTTCGTCTTCCTTCATCACCACCACCGTCTTTGGAGTCGCGGAGAAGAAGCCACGGTGGCTGCCGATAGCGCCACCAAAGTTTCAGATGCCATAATTTTTTTTCCATCATCTCCCCACCACGGTTCGCCATAAACAATTCTAAATCAACAAAGATATATTATTGTTTCTGTCAAAACGACGTCGTTTAGCTTAAAATAAGTTGATTCGACTATAAACTGATCCATGTCAACATGTTACCGAACCATGTCAGCATGTTACAAACACGCTTTCGGTTTCATCTATGTTAAAGTTTTTTATGTTAAGTTTGGGCATTAAATTCAAATTTATTTGAGTTTGAGCATGTCGTAGTACAATCAAAATTTTTAGGAATCGATTAGTCGATATGCCATGAATTGAGGCACTAATAAGTCATTTCCCCACGCGAAGACAATAAATTTCAAAGGGATGATTAATTGTAATTTAAGAAAATTCAAAGAGACAATGAGAAGAATTATTTTTTTTTGAAGTGCTTACGTTGACTGAGTTACTTGACGAATATATCAAAACACCAACAAGACAAGAACTACTCAGAATTTTTAAGCAACTACAAATGGATAAAAAATGTTAGATATCTTTGGCGAATGTTGATTTTGAAAGTGACTTAAATTTCTATGTAAATGAATGTGGCCTGATCCAGAGGCTCGTTAGACATCTGTGGAGGTGCGGGGGTCGCATGCCCATGTGACACAATTTCCTAATGGGCTTAGGACCCAAATTCTAGGTAATTGACTTTTGAAGTTATAAATACAAGTGTTAGAGCTTTGTAATTGTTATTCACACGATTAATAAAGAAACTTAAAAGGGTGTTTTCCTTAATTTCTTTTTCTCTCTACAATTATAGTATTTTTTTCTAGGTTTGTCTCGTGATACTAACAGACGTGCATTTGGATGAAATTCATGTTTGTATTGAGGTTAAGCTGGAATTACAAAATGTATGTTTTGCCAGATAGTTGAGCTTTAAAAAAGGAAATCGACGAGGTGGGATTGAGGCAGATGACGAAGTTTCGATGGCAATGAATTGAAGTTGGGGGCAATCCAAGTCTTGAGTTCATTGATACTTATGACTGCTTTTGCGTCAAAAAGGAAATGATGTAGGCTCAAGCCATGGTCTCTAATTCCTGAGATTGCTATGCTTGCTGGTTCAAGTTAGAAATCTTTTCATCTTCTATGGTTTCTATAGAATTCAACATTTCTTTTCAGTTTGTGTTGTCTCTTAGATTTCGCTTCTTTATGTCTCCGCTTCTGAAACTCTCTGTTTGATTGCTCTCTCTAAATCTTTCTCTATGTGTTATGGAGTTGGTTGGATTGTGTTAACAAGCGATTAGTGGGTGGGTTTCTCTATTTTTGTTAGTGTCGATATTGAGATAAATATACCAAATCGAAGATCTTTGTCTCTTAATCCAAACAAGTCACATGAGGTTATAAAAGACGTGGCTTTAGATTAAACTGAAGATTATGAGCAAAATGGAGCAAGTGTCGAACAAATAATGGAGAAAGCTAGTGAACATGATGTTATGCTAGAAAATGATGATATTAAATGATAAATGGTTGCACCGGCTCTTGTGTTATGGAAATTCTTGAGCAGAATGATTTGTGTGGATGTGCAAACATGAAAAAAACATAAGATGTTATTTGATGCAATTTTTAGGTGTGAAGTCTCATCACCTTACAATGTACAATGACCTTGAAATAACGTAACGACATTGTCACATCGTTGTTATGCTCGGATGAGTGTTTGATATCGTCTTCCTTTGATAGGACTACGCAAACTTGGAATTGTTCTTAAATTGATTACAAGTTGCTCATATACAAGAACATGTAATGTTTTGTTACACATTTTCAATTCTTCATAACAACAACAACAACACTTGTTTCTGAATTTATTTTATGGTTTGAAAATAGAGTGTTCATACTCTGTGAGATGCACGATGCATATGTCAAATCAATTATATCATGCTCTTACTGAAAAAAATAGTTTTTATTCTCTTATCGTATTGTACCTTAATCTTAATTATTTAGTTTCTTATTATGTATTTTTCTTGCGATATACAAAGTTGATCGGTACAATCACAACAAATTCTGAAATATTGCTATTCAGAGGAAACAAGAGTGGGCAACTGCGTAAATGGAGCTTAGTTGCCACCAAATTTTAGTCGTTCTACAATTGGTCTATAATTCGTCTTCCTGGTTTATCGCTTCTTCGTTTCTCTCTTTTTATTTTTCTTTTTTCTTTTCTTCTTATATGCTACAATGGCAGATAAGATACGATTGTAACAAGGATCATAAGGGTTTAAAAGACACTAGTGTAGTCGGTGCTGTATTGAAGGACACATCATAAAATCTTGTGAATTAGGAATTTAGTTATGGCTGACAACTTAAACTTCTATATTTTTTATATTTTGTTTTTAGGTTTTTCCGATAATTCTAACTTGATGTTCTTGACTATTTATAGTAGTAGACATCTTCATGTTTACTTTTTTATTACTTATTTCATATCATGAAGAACAAATTATGGGGGTGATTGGTTTGAGATGTTATTGTAAAAAAATTATTTTAAATTGTTACTTTAAAAAAATTTAGGGGCTGATACTTTGAAAATAAATAAAAGTGAGATACTTTAGGCATTAGAAAAGTCGTCGAGAATGAGTAAAAAGTAATAAAAATGGCTGCGAGATTTTTTATGAGGAAAATTAGGGGGTTGATTGTTTAGGACTTAAATTATTGATTGTGGCTGTAAAATTATTTAAAACAGTTTTGGCTTTAACTTTTAGGATTGTGACTTTAAAAAATTATAAAGTCTCATTTTTGTGACTTTAGAAAAAACTAGACGTAGAGTAAAAAATGGGAAGCTAATATGAAGTTAATATGTGAAAGAATTCAGGAACTCTGAGTGACAATAGGACAATTAAAATGTGATTGTTAAAAAAATTAACTTTAAAAACTTTAGACAAAAGTAAAAGCCTTAACAGCTATTACCAATCAACCTCTAGGACTTTCAACACTTTTAAAACAATAAAATCTGATTGGGTAAAACATGACCTAAACTTTTTAAAGTTATCACAATTTTTAAAGTCTAATTGTCAATCACCCCCTATATTTTCAAGGAGAAAAACATAATCAATAAGAGTTTCTGAATGACTCTATCATGAAAACTATTTCCATCGTCTAGCTTATTCTAAATTTTTTAAGAAGATATGAAATTGAATTAGTGTTCTTATGGAAATGGTTTCAACTCATTTTGATCAACGGTTTAAAATACACAAATGATATATCGAAGACATGTCAAAGCAGATATTAGCAGAATCAATATGAGCAACTGGAATATAGCACCGTAAAAAATACTTTTCATCGTTATGTTACTCTAAATTTTATATAAAGTATATGAAATTGAGTTAATGTTCTTGTAGAAGTGGTTTCAACTGATTCCGGTTAACGATTCAAAAGACACAAATAATTATATTGAAGGATAAGATACGTTTTTTAACAAGAAACACGAGAGTTTAAAAGACACAAGTGCAGTCGTTGTGGTATCAAACACATCAGAAGAACCTACGATTTAGGAATTTAGTCATGGTCGGTGTTGGAGGTAATTTATTCTCTTAGATTCCGGCCATAGCTAGACCAAGGAGACATAAGCAAACTACCTAGTTGAACATGAAAACCAAGACCATAGCCAAGGACACACCGCCAAGCCGAGGTCATAAAAAAGGTAGGGTGAATATTCCCCTTAGCAGATCTAAATCTTAAGAGATAAGGACAAATACCTTAATGAATTAAGGGAAATATTCCTTATTGTATAGATAGATTCGAATATAGAAGTTATCCATAAAGAAATATGGAAATACTCTGATTCGACAACTATAAATACAAAGGGAAGAACCCTAGTTCAAGGATGCAAAATTTTATACAAAACATACACTTATGATCGATCTTTTATTCAGAAATAAAGAAGCATCATTTTACATATCTATTTGGCTCATCTCTCTAAAACTCTTGGTATCTTGTTCTTGTTCTTCTCCATTGATGAATCACCAAACCCCCCCCCCCAAACAGTCGACAACTTAAATTTTTATATTTTATTGTTATGTTTATTCGATAATTCTAACTTGATGTTCTTGACAATTTACAGTAGTAGAAATCTTCATGTTTATTTTTTTGTTACTTGTTTCATGGCATAAAGAATAAATTATATTTTTCAAGGAGAAAAACATAATCAATACAAGCATCTGAAAGATTTATCGTGAAAAATATTTCCAATGTCCATCTTATTCTATTTTTCTAAAAAGGTTATGAAATTGAACTAGTGTTCTTATGGAAATGGTTTTAACTCATTTTGAACAATAATTCAAAGTACACAAAAGATATATTGAAGACACGCCAAAACAGATATCAACATAATCAATACGAGAAATTGAAAGATTGCATCTTGAAAAATACTTGTCACCGCTAGGTCATTCTAAATTTTACCCGAAGTGTACGAAATTAAGTTAATGTTCTTTTAAAAGTGGTTTCAACTCATTATGATCAACAGTTCAAAAGAGATAAACAATTTACCAGCAAAAATAATACATGTGGTAGAATGGTTGCATCGTAAAAAATACTTATCATTCTCACTGTTAGGGGTAATTTTATTCCCATAGAGTCAAGCCTTAGCTAGACCAGGGGCAAGGAAAGCAACCTCCATAGTTATCAGGAAAACCAGGGTTCAAGCCATGGTCATGATACTACGCTAGGGCTCCAGAAACTAGACCTGGAATATTTCCCTGAGATTCTTCCTTACCGGCTAAGGACAGCTCTAGCTAAAATAAAGGAAATAATCCTTATTGCTAAGATAGAACAAATTGGTAATTATCATAATCTTTATTAAAAGATATAGAAATATCAATTAGAGGAATCTATAAATAAGGATCTCATAAACCCTAAAAAGGGGTTTCCATATGAAGTTATTCAAGATCTCCATTCATGGAAGACACAAATCTGCCCATAGATACTGCCCCAGGAAGAACACGGCGTCACCCCCAATCTGCCACAAACATACTAGAGCAATGGTACCAACATGCCCCAGACATACCAGGGCGACGCCCCCATCATGATCCAGACAGATCAGAGTGACCATAATTAGTCCCTGACAGACCAACGACGTCCACAGACAGCCACAAAGGCAGAACAGCCAGGCCGACAACTGGTTACTTCCAAATACAACTAGGATACTCAGACTGCCATAGTCTAGCTGAACCTCCATTGTCGATCAGCTCTACTTCTCAAAGTAAGTCATCTCCCAAGATCTTATTCATCAACATGTTCACGACATGTAACCTACAAGGTAACTCTAAATATGTAAGACGCTTGATAATGCCCACGAACCATATCGACGAGTCTATCAACACGGCTAAAGAGCCATGATACTTCATAGACCTCGTGATGATGCTCACAAACCACATCGCAAAGTTTACTATCGTCTATGAGGCCACAAGCCCATTATAACTGATGGTGATGCTCACGAACCTCACCAACGAGACTTACATCATCGGGTGAGGTCATAAAACCCTTCGATCGATATATTATGAACTACGACCGACTTGATCCCTTACTGAGGGTATGTAGGCATCCCTTATCTAGAGCACAACTCATAATCAAAACCACCATCTCCACTATGGGTGGAGGTTACCATCGGCCAAGTCACCATGGCCCATAAGATCACTTCCCTTGGCGATATTGTCTCTCTTGAGGACACACACTTAGTTTCCGAGATCAACACCGACGATGCCACAACGATGGTCGACGAGTCATAATCATAAGCCCTTGTTATGAGCCTTGGTTACGCCAAAGCCCAATGGTTAGGCCATGGTCCCGTGGTCAAGCAACAATCATCAAAGGTAGATGATATCCAGGTTTTTAACCCTTAAATCACACTGCAAGTGCACAACAATACGCAATAGTATTTTAGGGATCAAATCCACAGAGACCTAATTACAAACTAAGATTCTCGATTACAGATCAAGCTAGAAGACACATACTTAGTTGTTGTTTTTTTCGAATTGCAAATGTAAATAAATGCAAGTATTAAAACGATGTAAATTCAATGGTAGAAAATCATCATGCATCAGATAATTAACAGGAAATCAGATCATGAATGCAGGAAATTTATCAGGGAATCAATTAAGCACCATTCTAGAACTCTAAACACATTTGTATAAATTTTCCCCTCTCGTGGCTTCAATTACTATGTCTAACAACTTAAAAGACTAATTCTCGTTGAATTCAGGAGGTTAAACATGCATTAAGTTCAAGTTTTGATTTGTTCACAAAGCACCTTAACATTGAATCTCGTTGGTTAATGATACTTTTCTCTCAGTGATTATTTTTAAGCAATTAAATCAACTCTCGTCGTATTCAATTAACCTAAGATCATGAACTAGGTGATCAATCAAGTTCAAGCATTAATAACAATCCATGCGAAGAATCTTATTGATAATTCCCTAATTTAACAATCTTAATCATTCAATCTCATCAATATCTTTGAAATCCCTAAAACCTAACAATGAAACTACACATACATAAAGGAAATAACATAAATCATAGATGAATTTAAAGACATAATGAAATTTAAATAGAATAGGGTTCATAAATCTTCTCCAAAGGTTCCAGACTGAGATTCTTCTCTCCAAAAACATACAAAGAAAAAGCTCAAAAGTCTGTGAAAAATAATGTGTGTTAACCTAATTTCGTCTTAGGGTATTTATATGGGGCTCTGGGGTATTTCCTGCAAAATCTGAAAATTCTGGGGCAAAAAATTTTTTAGGAATTGGACAGCAAGTGTTTATGAAAATGGCCATAAATTTTATCGTACCATTGGATTGTCTTTAAACCACCTCCATATGACAGCTAACTCACATGAATATCTTGTGTCAAAATTTCAGCTTGATCCAACGGTGGGAACACTTTCAAAGATGGCTAACTTATGATTCATCAGCATGATTATGCATGTTCATAAGTCTATTTTTTGTCCAAATTGTTTCATTTCTCTCTAAAGCACCCTAAACTTGTAAAACACCAAAAGACTCCAGGAAGTCTCAAAAACTCTCAAAAGCACCATTAGAAGTTAGTAAAAACCGAGATATATCAATTCTCCAAGACTTGAACCTTTGCTTGTCCTCAAGTAAAGACTAACAACAACTCAAGCTAGTGGAAATGTTTGAAAATGCGGGGACTCTAGACACCTTAGCGGACCTTGCCTTGCAAAAACCTTTCACCTGACCACATAAGTAGACAAAAGCATTAGATGTTCTCCCCCAAATTCCCACAGTGACTTCTCAAGCCTATCCATACTCTAAATCCCAAACCTGCAAACTCAACGTCCCATCTGTCAGCTCTTTAACAATCATTAAGTATATGACGTGAGTTTCTCATCAAAAATCAATGTCAGAAAAGGGCTTGATATGGGGAGGCTGATTTGAATGGTGGAGTTAAAGTTTTTGCGTTCTCAGGAGTGTGAAATAAATGCAAGACATTATGCAAAATCGTAGGAGAGACAGTTCTATTGGTAACCATAGTTCCTCAACTACCTAAACATACTAATATAAACCCCAAGCAACCAAAACAATCTATGAAAACCAAACTCTTGGAAAAACTGAAAAAATACTGAGACAAGCACATTTTCTGGCCTCAATCATGTGCAATTTTTGGATTATAATGTTTTTCCTTTTTTCGTTTTTTTCTTTTCTTTTCGTATTTTTTTCAATTTGTTTCGTGCACATTTCGGGTAAGACCAATTCTTTACAATACAAATATCAGTACAACATTAAAAATAGTCAGGGAAAATGAATCAACCACCATCTTATGTTATCATCACATAATTCATATTTAAGCTCAAGCATAAACTCAAAGACAAAACATATGTCTAACCACCTATCATTCCACTAACCAATCCTAAGTAGTAGAGTATGCTATGTTAATCCTATTCTCTTCATTGTTTTTGAACATGTGTGCACATCGATGAAAGATTTGAAAGTGAATGGAGTTAGAAGGGAGGAAAGGTCAAGGTGTGGTACCAAACTAAAGACGAGTTGACCATTCAGAAAAAAGCTTACAAAGATAAAGCTCAAAAGTCTGTGAAAAAATAATGTGTATTAACCTAATTTTTTTTCCTAGGGTATTTATATAGAGCTATGAGGTCTTTTCTGCAAAAGCTAAAAATTCTAGGACAAAAGGAAAATTTTCGGAACTGTACAACAAGTGTTTACGAAAATGGCTATAACTTTTGATCACAAATTGGGTTGTCTTCAAACCACCTCCATATGAAAGCTAACTCACGTGGCTATCTTGTGTCAAAAGTTTAACTCAATCCAACGGTGGGAACTCTATTCAAAGAAAGCTAAACTTCTGATCTATCAGCATGATTTTGCATCTTCATAAGTATTTTTTTGTCTAAATTGCTTTATTTCTCTCCAAAGCCCCCTAAACCTGTAAAACACACCAAAAGACTCCATGAAGTCTTAAAAACACACCAAAAACACTATTAGAAGTTAGTAAAAATGGAGATATATCAGCACACAAGCCCTAACTAGCCAACGTTCAAGGGCCAACACTACCGTTGGAGTTATGGACATTTATCATTGTATCATTGGATATGAGCCAACTTTCAAGCTATTAATGCAGTATCTCTGTCGTTCATCATTCCATAGAGTTTCCCCAATGGACGTTGATCAGAAAACCCCCAAACACTCAGGTTATTCTAATTTTTTGTACTATATAATAAATTTAATTAGAGTTCTTATAGAAGTGGTTTAAACTTATTTCAATCAACAATTCAAAAGAAATAAACAATTCACTGAAGACATGTTAAAGCAGCTCTCAACATTATCAATATGAGCGGCTGAAAAGATCACATCGTGAAAATATTTTCTATGCCTAATTTATTCTAATTCTTTTATACAAGAAATTGAGGTAGTGTTCTTAAGAGCATCCTCAATCCAAGTTTCTTACCTCAATATCTAAAAAAATATATTAATATAAAAATAAATAAGAGAGAGAGTGTGTAGAATTGGTAGAATTGTCTCTCCCGCAAGAAACTCTCGTCTCTCCCCAAGATAATCATTATATTTATGTCATACTTTTTAAAAAAAAAAATATTATCAAAACAATTAAAAAAATTTTTTTTAAGAAACCCAAGTGGATTTCTCCCGAGGATGCTCAAAGGAAGTGGTTTCAAATCAACGATTCGAAAAAAACGATTTACTTAAAATATATTAGCCCTCAATAGAATTAAACAAGAGAAATTATATCAAATGACCAAAATCCTAGGTTAATTAAATCTGATATCCCTTCTAAATTATATTTTACAATCTTAGCCTCAATTTTAAAAAAAGTTTTTGTTGATTAAACAATGGGGGCTCAATCTTAGCCTCAACTCTGTTTTTGAAGCAAACATAATGGCGATTGCCTGGGCTTAGAAAGCTTATATCATATTTTGCCGCAAAAGGTTATCTTTGAGGCTACGTCATCAACGGCCATTGATGTTATTGTCCATCCTTTCAATTATCCAAGATATCGATTTATCTTAGAAGATACCAAGGTATGGCTTGCGAGGTTTGAATTTTGGAGAATGTGTCTTTCTTTTAAAGGTAGTAATAGGATTGCAGATCGTATAGCGGGTAGTGTCACTGCGGAGAATCGCTCTCAGTCTTACATTGCGAGGCATGACCCTTTTTGGCTAAGTACGATCTTGGAAGAGGAAGAACATGGTGGACAAGGTCAGTAACGTGCACTGCAAGGCAGCTATCTAGCTGTAGCTGGTCTGTTTCTTTGTTTACTTCCCTTTATCCACAGGGTTTTGTTTCCCTTGATCTGGTTTCTTTTTGACATCTTTTGATGTCTTCTTTCTCTTTTCCTCAACCTGTTTGGTTGGAACTCACACTGTATTCCCTTATTCCAAGTGTTAGAAAAGAAACAATGGGGGATAAATTGTATAACCATCCCAATAAAATATTATTAATTTTTTTCACTCCCTAAAACTTAATTAATCAAAGCCCTATGGATATTCACTTAATTAACCCATTAAACAATGGGAAATTAGGTGAAATGACCGAAAAATAATTAATTAAGAAAATATTCATTCCAAAAAAATTCATTCTCTCTCTTGAGGTGATATTACCAACATACCCTCTCCCTCCACATTCTCCCTCACATATATTTATTCTCTTAACACGTGGTTTCTCTTTTTAAAAAAAAAAATTTTTTATCCATTTAATGGCAAACCCCAAAAAATGTTTTAAGTTATTTGGTTTAGAAATAGTTGATTGATGTGAATTTTAATATATAAAAAAATTATAATTTCTAAAGAAATTCAACATAACTTTAATTTTTAAAATCGGATATATATTTTAAATGTTACTAGTAAAGATTTTACAAATCACATAATATATAAATTTTAATTTTTTTTGTTATACTAATACTATTTTCCAAATGTAGTCCATCATTTTTTCCTATTATCCAACATTTCATTCAAATTAGTTGTTTTTCTCTTTTATAATTCCTCCCCATAATATAGACCTATTTATTTTAATTTTTCCAACTTCCTTTAAAACCAATTGTTATATATAGTTTACAGTTTGATGTAATAGAGGTCTTTCATATTTTTATGCTCTTTTGAAACTTGTTGTAACGAGAAAATAGTATTTCTATTAAAATAATAATTTTATTTTTATAGACAATCTAACTATGACACCCTTTTAAAACATCTTACTAGATTTTATGGTTTGGGGTTGAAGTTTTAGAGTTCAGGGTGTAAGGTTTAAAGTTAGAGTCTAGGGTTTAATGTTTATTGTTAAATGTTTAGGGTTTAGGATAGGGTTTAGATTTATGGTTTATCAATAGCAAGTTTTCAAAGATGAATGTTTAAAATGGCATTCCATACAATTTACCCAAATAGTACGTCTACATATATATTGTATTACTAATTAGTTTACAAACTCTTATTTTGTGTTCAAGTAGTAGTGTTTGATGTTGCTAAAGTTCAATATCCAGAAATAGAACGTCTATAAAAGTAGTTATACTATTTTAACAACATATAGTACTATTTATATAGGCCCGATTCGGCAGCTTATTGCCAGTAACACCGATCAGGGACCAAAAAACTCCTCACTTGTCGTCTCCGCTCTTGAGTTGGTAATGTGTTTTTTCGTGGCGACTCCGTGAGGATAATTCCGGAGACACCCAAAATTTTAGCGATTTCGAAAATTGTCGCAATGGCAACATAACATCCACCATTGTGTATATACGAAATCAAAGCTGGTCACCTACGTCTCCAAAATTAAGTTTATATTATGAATAAGAATTAACCTTATATTATGAACCACAATTAAATGATTCAGCCCCAATAATTTATTAATCTCACTATTGTTAAATCTCACCAATGTAATTATTTTATCAGATTATAAGATCAATTATTTCATCGAATTATAAGTTCAAATTTTACATTTAGGTTTATATTAGATGCACAAAGCCGTGGGAATGAAACGTCTATAAAAACAGTAATATTGTTTGAACAAAATATGATGTTCATATACTATTTTTTAATATGTATCCGTCTGAAAAAATTCAAAATATGAGTAGTTCAAAAAACAGTCTATAATTTTTATGTGTCTTTATAATTTTTATTTTACAATTTTATAATGTAAAAAATGCTAGCAATATTACGTGGGTATTATGAGAGAGAGAGAGAGAGAGAAAATTAATTTAGATTTAAAAAAGAAAAAAAGGAAAAAAAAACACTTCAGGCGCATAAGAAGGAGAGAGTGGAAAAATTTGTGTAAAAATAGCATTGTTATTTAATTATTGAAAATGTCATGATATTAAGTTAATTAATAGTTTTTTTAGTTATTTCTCTAATTCATCCTTAAACAATTAGTTAGAAGACATATTGTTTATATTTTAAGAAAATAAAATTTTAAATTTTGAAAGTAATTTTGAACTTACATTATTGTAAATTTTATTCCTTCAATTGAGACCACTAAAAGTATATGAGACAAATCTATTCTTGATTTGTTTGCTTTGACTAAATTCCTCTGAAAATTATGTATAACTAAATACATTTTAATCAATGAAAAAGTACAAAATAAATTAAACCCGCGTTTTTCTGTGTTGAGAAAAAGAAGTAAACCAAGAGAAAAAGATGGCGAGCGAGAAGGGTGATAAGGGCGATCCTAGGGTTTTGTGTGTTGACGAGCAAAATACGGCCATGGATGATTTGGTGGACCAAGGGCGTCCTCCGGGGGATCCTCCGGACTTAGCGGGCTCGTGGGTGAGGAAGGTTACGGGCTTGAATGTTGGAGGGATGCCAAATCCGGAGGAGGTGATTGATGATGCTTTTGTTTCAGAGAGAGCCAGGTTGGAACTTCCGAACGGAGAAGAGGGGGAACCGGTGGTCACAATTGAACAGGAGGTGCTGGAAGCTATGAATGGGTTGTGGAAACACTGCATGATTGTGAAAGTTTTGAGGCGAGTTACTTCTATTGCGATTTTGACTCGGAAGCTTCGTGAGATGTGGAAGCCAAGGGGTTTGATGTACGTAATGGATCTCCCGCGACAGTATTTTATGATCAGGTTTGGTGAAGAAGATGAGTATTTGGCGGCGTTAACAGGGGGACCTTGGAGAGTATTTGGGAGTTATCTTGTGGTCCAAGCATGGACACCATCTTTTGATCCCATGAGCGATGACATCGTGACGACCCCTGTGTGGATTCGGTTGGCAAATATCCCTATCAATTTGTATCACAAATCCATTTTGATGGGAATTGCTAAGGGGCTAGGAAAACCGGTCAAAGTGGATTTAACGACGTTGAACTTTTAAAGAGCAAGATTCGTCAGGATTTGTGTTGAGGTGAATCTGAGGAAACCTTTAAAGGGCTCGATAGTGATCAATGGAAGCAGATATTTCGTTTCGCATGAAGGACTATCGCAAATTTGTTCTAGTTGTGGAATGTTTGGTCATTTGGTACACATGTGCCCGAAAGTTAGTCATGAGCGTGCTCCCATTGATAAGGAGGCTCAAGAACAGAGAACCACACCAGTGGATTCATCGCAGGGTGTCAATGGTAACTTGGTCCGAACACGTCAGGAAGAGGATGGTTTTACGCTCGTACGCCATTCCACGAAGAAGGGGGAGAATTCGAAGAGTATGACGGCGGTAGGGAACCACCGTGAAGGTTCGGGTCGTTATCTCCGGGAGATCCCTCAAATTAGGGAAACACATAATATTCTAGTATCAAACAATTTTGGAAGATTGATGGAAGATTTGGAATCTCCGGAGATAAGGCAAGCAGTTGTTGGACGAGAGGAGAATAAGGAAAATGAGATTATTCAGGGCAATGAGAATATCCAGTTACACAAAGATCAGTCGAAGATTGTGCATCGTGATTCCGGAGTGACTTTCTCGGCGGGAAACTCTAAAGAGAATCGATCCAAGTTTCAAAACAAAATCTCTAAAAAGCAAATGGGGGAGTATAAAGGTCAGGATTTTAAGCATACAAAGCCCAAAACAAATTTGAAATCAAAGCCCATGAGAGGTCTTGTGTTCGGCCCAACTGGAGGAGGAATTAAATTGTCAAGTAATGGGAAACGTTTGAGAGTTGAGCCAGAGAATATGGGGAGAGCTGGTGGTTCGTTTCTCCAAGTTAGCCCTGCCAGAGTTGATGGTGTTCTTCCCCAATTGGTTGATGAGTACACGGAGCCGAACCCGACCTTGGATGTGGGGAATGCGGATTTGGGAAAAGACACAGGTATGCTTGAAGCCCGTCGGAGACGATGGGGGCTAAGGAGGCATAACGTTTGTCCCCGGCTATTCTTACCCTTTGGAGTAGTTTATTGATGAAGATTATGATGTGGAATTGTCGGGGGGCGAATAAACCCAACTTTCGACGTTCGATCCGCTACTTAGTGAAGAAGTATAATACTGATGTTCTTGCAGTTTTTGAGACTCACGCCGGAGGAGATCGTGTTGGGCGTATATGTCAGAATTTAGGCTTTGACCAAAACTTTCGTGTGGATTCGGTGGGTCAGAGTGGAGGTGATGCAACCCAAGATCTCTGAAANATCTCTGAAACAGGAAAACAGAACCTTTCGGAACTGAATTTAGAAACAGGATCTGCGAAAGACCAAGGTCGAATTCGATGATTTGGGAAGAGAAAGGGATAAATGTTTTAGATCTAGAGAATTAACTCTATATTTGATGCAGAAACGAGTTTAGCTTTCA